>JAGVSP010001008.1:0-62488 GCA_022494985.1 Micrasema minimum
AGAAGACATGTCCAAAATATCCTCAAGAAATAGTTGTTCAACAGGAAACGTTCTTCCTACAGGCGTAAAATCATAAATTAATGAGTACTTTCAGAAGTTTACAAAATCTCACCAAATAGATGCAAAACAAAAATCTGTCACTCTTTGACACAGACATAGAGCTAATTCATTCCCTTATCCCATTCCCTTAGTAGTATCACTAGCGCAATGTGAGTATTTTGATCATTTTATTATATAAAGGTAAGATGATCAGACTTACGCTTCATTGTCAGTCCAAGGTGTCGTATGAAATATTGATGTGAAAACCCAAATTTCAATTAAATATTTTTGTTGTGCATTAAATATATATTTTTTTGTAAGCAAAAATTTTTCTATTAAATACATATTTTGACCCCCACGGGAATCAAACCCGCGACCTCATGCACAGTAGCCTAACGCGCTAACCACTACACCACAAGGCGAACAAAAGAGTCAGAGTTGTAAATATGTTTAAGTCACCTGGTATTTCAAGGATCGGTATGTCTCCGAAATAATCTGAAAAGAGTTTGGCGTTCATGGTGGCACTCATGAGGATGACTCGAAGGTCCTTGCGTGACGCGAGGATGTCCTTGAGGATGAGCAGCAGGAAGTCGCTCTCTTCTGATCTCTCGTGGACCTCGTCGACGATCACGTGACTCACGGATTTCAGCTTCGGATCACTCTCTAGCCTCCTGAGCAGAATACCGGTTGTGCAAAATGTGAGACGGGTTTTAGAGGATACTTTTGTTTCCAGTCTTATCTGAAAATAAACAACAATTTTATAATTATTTTAATCACTTTCAAAATGTTTTAATATAAGCGTAATAATAGTTCTAATGTTATTTTCAATTACTTACAACATTATTCGCATTTTAACGAATCTAATTTAAAAGTGTGACCAGTTTTAAAAAATATATTTTTAGGAAATCTTCGATTGAAAATTGGCGTATCATAATATTATGTTGATGTATCCGCAGGCTGAGGGTTAATAATGATTTAATTCAGTGATAAATAACTATGCTAAAATAATAATAGATTTTAAAAACATCGGAAAATCTTGCAAAAGAAAACGGAACCATTTTTTGTTATCAATCAAAATGTTATCATTCTTGCGCGAAAAATGTAAACAGTCTTGATGCTTAATTTTTCTTCATTATAGTAAACCAAAGAATTTTATATTGCTTTGCAAACATCATACAGCAAGTATTTTTATTTCCACAATAGAAATGATGAATCACCTTTCCTTCCGCCCAAAAAAATTTGTCATAAGTCATAACAAATTTTATTAGGCCGTTACAGTAGTGTTACCCCTTAAACTTAAATCAATAAACCGCCAGCTTTTGTGTCTTTTCAAGTTAAATAGATTAGTCCTTGTAAAATAAACAAGCATTATTCAGACTAGACGGAGACATCCGGAGACTAAAATGGTCCTCTTGTTCTTCTTTTACCACATTCGCTCCTATTTAGAGCATGTGGACATCACTAGATCCCTCTAGGAGATCGTGCCACTGGTCAACACTATCACCTCCACCCACGTCAATACCACGTCCATCAGCTCTGCACACCACTTCGAAGATTGTCATCGATGGTCTACCAAGACAATCACGCACGCATCTAAAGGGACTACCGTCTGGACTAAAATAATTTCTCTTATTACCGAGTAGCCGACGGTGTTCCCACACTTCTCCACACGCTCGTCAGCCACGCGATCAGCCACCCCGATGGCGGATATGCGGCGCGGCTGAGTACACACGATCTCCACGTGGGAGTCGCTCCTGGACTTGGCCCTGTTCAGGAGCCACTCGTCCAGGATGAACTGCGGCACCTGGGTACTCTTACCGCAGCCTGTCTCCCCGCATATAACAATTATCTAGAAATTAATAGCACGCTTATTTATTAAGTTATATTTATTTATTAATTCAATGATCCTTTTACATATTTAGCATTATTTGAAAAATGATTTTTTAAAGAAAGTGTGATTTAACAGTAAAAGGAATAATATTTTTAGCTAATTTGTATATAAACATGCACTAAACCTACAAAAAGTGATAAATAAATTATTAATTATAATTGGAAATGGATTATACTAGACAAATTAATATTTGCATTCACTAGTGTATCCAAATGATCAGAAATAAATGCTAGAAAGTGTAAGAAGTCATTGTGACACTTTAGGAAAAGCTGAGTTAAAAATCATTACGGGTGATTTTAAAAAAAAATGTGTATAAATTAATAACTTTTTTCATCAAAACAGCCGTTCCATGGCAAAAAAACAAATTGATGACTTCTTTCTCTCAATGTTTACCTAAAGAATTACCTATAATTTCTAACATGGTTTTATCTAAAATGTCACATAAGGCTACCCGACTAAATCCAAGTTTTTAAATTTTATAATTACCTGCGATTTGTCAACAGCTCCCAGAATTTCCTTCATCCTCCCCCAAGCCGGTAATTGCTTTCTTCCTTCCATCATTTTCTTATACTGACTGTTGCTCTGTTTCTCCATGAACTTCTTAGCCAGCATATCATCTTCCTTGCAAATCGTCTCGATATCGAGATTCAGTCTATTATCTCGATTAGACGCCTTTTCGTAATGAGACGGAAGGATTTTTATGGTTTTTTCTTCTTCTTCGATAATTATGGGAAACAGAGGTAAAGAGCTATCGAGGAATCTTTTGGTATTGGATTTTAGAAATTCCGTTATTGTATCTTCGTTTTGAAGCAGGTCTACTATGGAAAATACAGAAGGGACGCCATCTAACGCTAGTAAATTTGCTTCTTCTATTAGCCTTCTACAAACGTGGAGACAAGTCATGGGAGGTAGGGATTCTGAAGGAGCATTGGTTTTAAGAAATATATATGGACTCTCAAAAGGATATTTACTATTCGGGGGAAATCTTATCTCTAAATAAAATTCAGTTAAACTCTTATCTAAAGTATCACAGACATTATTTTGGGTTGAATCAACTATTTGATGAGTAAATCTACATTTGTTACCAAATTTACAAGTCCCTTTTGCAAAATTCCTACAAATATCTGTAGGTTTCGTCTTGAAATTGTTATTTTTATTATTGTAATTAATGTTTTCTTTTCTTTGTGTCACTATTTTACTGTCATTCTTCTCATAAAGCTTAATTATGTGATCTAGTTTTAAAGTAATCTCCCATTGTACATTGGGCTCCTTTTCCTTATAGGCTGATTCGTAAATGGATTCTAGAACAGCTTTTTCGTCAACTTTGTAATCTAGTAGTTCGTTATCTGTAGAGTCGCACACAACCTCTGAAGATTCCAAGTCGTAATATTTGCAATATAAAACATATAAGGCATCGTCAATCTGGCTGCCGGTGCAATCTAAAGCTTCCACGCAGTGGGTCTTGTGGAATCCATAGCTGAAATTAAAAATTATTGAACATAAAACTAAAGTAAACCAAATGTGAAAACTAGATTGTAAAGAGTCAGGACAATAAATGCGCAGAATAAATTTACTTAATAAAATAAAATAATGCTGTATTGCATTTAAACTTTTTTACCTTTCTAATTTGTTTAGTGCAAACATTCGAAATTTATCTTCAGACGTGGCAAGCTCGCTTCGTTTCTTAGAGTAATCAAATACGCCTGATACAATCAAGTTACCCCTTTCCATCCAATAGCGGTTACTCAATTTAGCACCTTTATCCTGTAAATTTACATTAATATTTAATTGCCATGGCTTAGATGCTGGATGCATTCACAAATGAAGGTACGATTCTCAAATTCACAAATGTACTTATTTTCAGCAATCAAAAATGCAGAAGTAAAAAAGGAGGGAAAAATGAGAATAAACAAAAGATGACAGGTGGAACACTTTTTCAAATAAATTCAAAATTTTCATACAGGGCAAGCAGGTACCCAAATACATTCTTGCAAGGATTATGCGACAATAATTAATGCCAGTAAACAATGTTTTTTGATGTCATAAGTTCTATTCTGTGATTTTAAATTATTTTATTTAACCTAACCTATCATTAACCTACTGTATAAATTTCATAACCTATTATAAAGGATATTGCTTTTAAATAGCCATTTGATTTTAATTATTTTATTAAACCCAACCTATCTTAACCTACTGTATAAATTTCATAGCCTATTATCTATGGATTTAGCAATAGACTAGTCCTCATAAAAAGCACGGCAAGTTGTTAAGTTACACCCTATTCTGAAAAATTGAAGACTCAATCACTTGAAAACATATTTTTCAAACTAATCCAATGAGTGCAAAGTGATATTATGTATTATGTGTATTCAATGATTTTAGTTAAAACCATGATATGATTTTTAGGTTATTTTTATAACTCCACACATGACTATCCATTGACGTTGCCTCACTTGTGATGTAATAAGAAAAAAAATCTAACTTTAAGCAGATTTTTAGGCTCTTTAAAATACTTCATGTGATTTATTGGATTATCATGAACACGGCAAGTAAAGTGGGACTTTTTACCCACAAGGCACCCCCATATTGTGAATTCAGAACTCGAATTTTAAACCAAAAGAAGATCCCATGACGAAAGATCTTCCTTGGACACAAGGGAAAGCATCAAGGTAAGTAAACAATGTGATTATTATTGAAATGTTGGCTTACTTTGTATGCGGAGGATTTTTTGAGCTCGAAATCTGGTCCATGGAGATATCTCAGAGTATCCAATATCAAGTTCTGCGAGTCTCCGCTGAGTCGTAGAGTTTGCATTTCGACTCGAAGGGGTTTCGATGATCCATGATCCTCTTCAAATCTCTTTTGGCTGTAAAAACATCAAGATATATTAAATAACTTTCAAAACAATGGGGCAAGGTTATTTCACAAGGTGTCGCAATAGTATTTTGAGACATATTGTCCTGCTTACATTATTTTTGGGTTTTGGGGAACATTGAGGAAGAAATCCTCAGCCATCGATTCGGAATTCTTGCTCATGATGGGCTTATTTTAAATTTAAAAATGTATAAATTTCGAAACGTCAAAATACGCAAACCATCACTTTCACGCTGTCACTTTACTTGAATTTTGTGTTGCATGTGTTCGTGTGCAAACCAGTGTGCTCATTATAAAAAAATATCACAAATTCTGATGTACTGTTCTTACTTGGAATATTAATAGAACTAGATTTTTTTTCAATTCTTGGGATATCTGGCCCTGTATATTTTTTTTCTGAGTTAGGTTGGTGAAGAATACCTACCACTATACTAACCATTGTTATTTTAAGTACACTCCTTGATACCCAACCTATGTAGTATAGAGCCTTATCTGGCAAAATTCCCGGTGAGAACACAAAAAATAAAAAGTGATTTTTCTCAAGCCTGGGTGTTTGTGGCGTTGTTCCCCTCTGTAATTGGGCCTCCTGGCCTGTTGAGGTGGTTAAAAAAAAAAAAAATCCCAATTAACATCAGTAATTTGTTAATATCCTAATATTTATAATATACAATTAAAAGTACCTACATATAAGATTTAAATAAGTAAGAATAAGGTATATTCCGACAGGATCAACATAAAATAATATTAATTTTTATTACGTGGTTTTTCACATAATATCGACGGGTGACCGTTAAAATGTCTTAACGAACTTTTTTGGTAAAACTCGTTTATTTTTAGCTTTTTCAAAATAAAACGCTGTTTTACATGTACCTTTCTAGAAAAACACTATAATTATAAACTTAATAATAAAAAATATGCACCACTGTTTACAATTTAAGGCGTTAATTTAATTATTTTTTTTAAGTTTATTTTTTAAGTTTATTTAACCACCTCAACAGGCCATGAGGCCCAATTACAGAGGGGAACAACGTCACAAACACCCAGGCTTGAGAAAAATCACTTTTAATTTTTGTGTTCTCACCGGGAATCGAACCCGGAACCTCCGTATCGTGAGTCCAGCGTCTTAGCCATTACGCTACGGAGGCCGTAATGGCTAAGACGCTGTAATAAAAAAAAGAATTTTAATTTGTTAGTAATTTTTTTTAACTACTGCAAATTCTACAAAAAGTTGGTCAAAATAATTTGGCGGCTTTTGGCTGTCGCCCATCGAAATAGAAATTATTTCATAATATGATTTCAATACGTTTTATTTACCAATGCAGTGCCCTTTGCATCATCAGGTGAAGATAAGAGAAAGCAGGATCATCCTCATTCCTCATACCATATCAGCTTTCTTCACAATAATATCTATGATTAATAATTCGAAATAATTTATGGAGTTTGCAAAGATATTTCCTCAATCGAACTCCATTGCCGGTAAAATTGATAAATTGTTCCCGCGAATTTTCACCAAGGTTTCGCAGTTTGCTGAATACAGGCGCATTCATTTTCATTTTGCATTACTTCACATCAAATATTTTACTAGAATATAAGAAATTTTATTGCATTATCTATTTATTTGTAGTGGACAGCACGTTGGGCTACCATGCATGAGGAGACCTCATAACTAAATACTTATTGTAAAATATGTATTAAGCACTTAGATTTAAATAATATCACGTTAGGTAGGTTGAAGAAAGAAACTGCAGCTCTTTTGTTTTAAAACATATAATTTAGTAAATTAAATATGGTACCTATCCTGTGCATACATTGAAATTTTTGTTATTGTAATTTTCTTCTTCTTCTTCTTCTAAGATAGACCTAAGGGTCTGTATTATTCTCATTCGACGCTGTCTCTTGGGATATCGACTCCCAACTGTCACTCCATCTTTTTGCAGGCCGTCCGGGAAGTCGGCGGCCATGTGGACAGAGATGCATCACGGATTTGGCTATTCTACTATCGTTCATTCTCTCCGTTTTAATTTTTAAGTTTTGTATAAAAAATGTTGCTTTTCCTTTAAGACATTTGATTTATGCATTACATATTACATATATTATTATGAGCGAGTTAATATGCACAGGATGGGTACTTCGCAATAATAATAAATTGGTACATAAATGTTTTTATATTTTTAGATAGTGCCTAATTAAGAGATAGCCTATAATTGGACTTTATTGTTAGAAATTAATACTGTATATATTTAAAATAAGTTAAATAATAAATAAAAAATAAAGCCATACTAACAAGCTCGTAGATATCTAAAAAGTGTACTAAAACATTGTTCTAGTACAACATTCCACGAAAAAATCAAGCGTAATACTGATAATCTTGCCTTCGTGTAGTAAACGATCAAGATACAACGCACTTAGTGTATCAGTGCAGTGCCAATGGGTGTAGATGAGGGAATGTAGAATTAGTACTACTACTTTCCCTTATCCGCACCCAGTGGTGCATAGGGCACTGCATTGGTACATCAAGTGCAAGGCAAGATGATCAGTCTTACGCTTCAGTACCAGTCCAAGGTATCACACATTATGGTATGGTAGTATTTATTTATTTGTCAGCTTTAATTGAGATTTATTACGAAGGTTGTGTATCGGTTGACATTATTTATTATAAAATAACTTGTGTTATTTATTTAGTAAAAAGTAAAAAATATTATTTACAAACCGTTATCTACTGATAGGCAAGTACTTTAACCACAACATTCAACAGGGCTACGACTATGAAGAGACATAATACAATAGGTAATATAAGATATTAATATGTCGGAAAAATGTCAAATAAACTCCCTCTTTGAACACAAACTTTTACTCTCTTGAGATGCAGTAACGTTGCTTATTTTGTTTAAACCTACCGTGGATTCATAAAATACTTTATGGGGCATACCAAAGCTGAAAAAGTTCGTGTTTTGCCCTATCCTTATACCACGTAAGCAACGCACACAAAATGTGGCCGCAAAATGTTTTTTTTTTACAGAAAACTATGATGATCAATTAAAAACTACTCAACATACTTATTCCCGATGGGAATTTGATATGTTGTTTAATTATCTAGTCATTGTTTTTTTAATATAAACTAATTGTTTATGTAATTAATTTTTTTGACAAAATAAGAAAGGTCTAAATTATTCGAATTATATCATACCTATATTTCTAATCTTTGTATGTAGTCCCCATAAACACCTAAGTATAATTTTAAAAACTCCACCAAATTTTACACATATCCTAGGTGGAGCCTTTAGAGGGAACCGCCTTCGGTATTTTTTAGATATCAACCAAATGGGTGTTTTGATCGTCCTGTTTTTTTTAGTCATTTGTATATAGTATCTCCGATTTAAAAAACCTTAGGCTGTCTGTAACGTCGGTTTACAACGAAGATAATTTTATCGTGATAACGGCATAAGATTTAATGAGGGATAATAGCATAACTTTTATGATTTAAGTTGAAATTATTATTGACTGAATAATTACTTTATTTGTATAATAACTAAGCTTGAAGTTTTTTGTATTTTTTTTTTTCCTTTATGTATACAGTTTTTTGTTGGTTCTCTTGTGTGCTGCCTGCACGTCTTCCTCTCTATCTCGTAGCAGCGGCCGATTGGATATGAAGAGAGATAAGATGCGTCACAATACCGAAGCGAAGCTGCCGCGAGTCACGTGGTGGAGTATGCTCTTAAGGAAGTTTGAGGAAGTTCATTATTCCTAGGTATTCAATTTGTAGGCGTAATGTGCATCTTCATCAACTTACCTAAGAAACAAATAATATATGTAGCTCATTTGCTAAATGCATTGATGTCAGTTTGGTTGCACAAGCAATAAAAGCGCACTGTAAAATTTATTAATTTCGTTCACGTAGGTGCAAGAGTCATTAAAACTGAAGCGGTTTTAGCAAAACATGCAAGGGAATGTGAGTAATGAAGGAAATTAGTAGTACTTGTGTTGTACCTTGTGATATATCTAGACGAGATTTCACAAGGATTATTTAACCGGATGTATTAATTGTTGCTCAAAACTTCACACTGAATAAAGATGTCAAAATGAAAATCACATGTAAATAAATATTTCATGTTGACCCCTCACGGGAATCGAATCCGCAACTTACATATTTTATATTACATATGTGATACCTTGGACTGGCACTGAAGTGTAAGACTAATAATGATGTCTTCATGTAGCAAATTATCAAGATTCATTACACTTTGAATCCCAATACAGCGCCCTATGGGTGTGAATAATTGAAAGCAGCGGAAATACAACATTATTCTATTTGATTACATAATCGCATGTGAAAACGGTTCTTAAATACCTATTCGCCAATCTTTGTAGAAACCGCGTGTCTTTAAAATCCCCAGTGTGTGCCTGATTTAAACACTCCTTCAATGGCGCCGACAATAGCGACTATCTATCGATTCGTATCAATCAAAATCGATCAGATTAACAGAGCGCATTATAAATCTGTGCTTCGTCCGACGCAGCGACCGATCGGCGCGCGGACAGGACTTAAAAGTTTTCCCGAAATTTCCGGTCACCGATCACGTGAATCTTTAAACAATATCGAACTCCAACAAAATTTCTAATCGAGCTGATAATTGACAAGTCGTGATCTGGTAATCATGCAGTCTTGTAATGACAACTTCAAACATCGTCGCGAAACAGTTACGAACGGAAAGTCTGTAGAAAACGATGGAGTTTCAGTATTTGAGTATTCACTTTGCGCTTCCGTGACGTCAGTTACTTTGTAAAAGTCAAACTGGCACTTATCATCGGCACTTTAAAAGATTAAACATTTCTGAGTGGTTTGTGGAACGCGTGTTCTTTGTTGCTATAGCGTGATAATAAAGACTAATAAAAACTAATAAAAAAATCCACCCCTTTATGTTCGTGAGAGAATGATCTGTGTTGTAAAGAGAAAAGTTGTATTCAGGGGTGGAGGCCGTTTGGCTACCACAAAAACGTCCGGTGAAGACTTTATCATCATGTTCCTTCTTCGCATGGACCTCCCTAACCAAGAAAAGGAAGATTTTCTCAATCAAACATTAATTGCGGCTGTTTTATGACCATTATCAGGACTAAAAGCAAAAAACATCATCTAAAGATCACAGAAAATACAAATTTAACATCACAATTCGATAGTGATGTTAGTTACACATACCGTTTAAACTTTATCAAAGTTATCTGCGTATCAAAACAATCGAGTTTCTAATAAACAATTTGTTGAGTATGTTTGCACTGTTGTGATTGTTCTATGCCGTGTTTATTTGCGTTGTGAGTGATAATTAAAAGCCGACAAGATGATGTCCAAGAAGCAATGGTCGGCAATGCTCTGCCTTCATATTGCGTACCTCCTGTTGGGAGCCAGTATATTCTACCACATAGAGAGCCCACTGGAGCAGGAGAAGAAACTAGAAGAAAGAAGAGAACGTATCGAAATACACAGTAAGATAAAAAAAATGAAACGAAAAATTTTCACCGTTGTTGCTTCCATGAACATTATTGTACTGTATGTAGGACATGTAGGTACATTAAAAAAACGACATAATCAAAAAGCTATGGCTTTATGCACTATCAATTATGAGCAGGTTTATTTAAAGTTTAGCCTATTAGGGTTAATATTATTATCTAATACCTACGTAAAATCCTTCCCTACCTACCATATACCAGTTAAAATAGGTTTCTTCCTTAACCTATGCATTAAATTTTGTCTCCAAAATCTCCCGTTTAAATTTTGGTAGGTTTTCAATGCACCTAAAAGCGTTCAAAATTTGTTTTCGTATGGACAATAATCTATTATTGTATATAACAGTATGATGGGGAAGGTGTCCGTCCGTTAAACCCGCGTAGATTTCCGGTAGTGTTTTTCCAATTAAAAACCAAAAATCTAAGCCATAGATTATTCATGTTCCCAGGGTACTTACCCAGGGTATAGTCTTTATTAAGTGGCATAATTTTGTGGAATAAATACAGGATGGATGAATAAAATAAAATTATGGATGAAAAGCGCAAATTGCTGTGAATTTACGGCCTCTTGTAATATATTAAAAAAAAAACCTTATTTTGTCTATCTGCTTGAAAGGAAAAAATCTGTTCCTAATTTATTATGCAACTTTTAGTGAAGAAAATAAAATCATTCTATGGCAGGTATCACAAATAATAATATTTCTACATGAGAATGCAAGTTGGTACGAAATTGATACAAGCGTTTATCGAACTTGTATCGACGAAAATTAATAGAAAACCGACGAAATACGCTTCTATCGACCTGTATCAATCTATGTACATGGTAGGTTAACACATAATAAATTGGTGATCCTTGTCCAGCTCTATACAAAATCGAGGATAAGGATAAAGAATTTTCCCGTTTGAATACTGTGTTTAAGGTTCTAATTGAATTTTCAAATTATGTAACTTGAATTTCTTTGTACTTAAACTTTGTACTTAAAACTAGCTAATGAGTAAAAAGTTATCATTATATTTTATATTATGGTCACTTTGTCATTATTATTCATTATAATTCTTAGCACCTTATTTCGCAATTAACTTACTATGCAACAAATAACCTTCAGAAAAAATCATTGAGGCAAACTTGTATCCTTCACAAAATACTTTTGAAATTAATTTGATACTGATTTGATTTGATTTGATATCAAAATATAAAATGGTGAATAGTGATAATATGTAGGTGTCGCCATTCTGATAAAAAAAAATTGACAATAATTATAATATCATGGAGATTTCTTAGATTAACTTATATAGATTCCTATCAATTTTGCAAGAATTATATCAGATTTTTATATCGTGTAGGTACAACAACCAAAACATTTAGTACATGCATTATGAATTATTAAGATTTTAGTAAAATTATCTTTGTATTATTAATTAATTCATTGTGATATGCAGGTTATTGTAATGATTTATAACAAAACATTACGCATATTAAAAATACTCATTTTAAATTCATGTATTTCTATATTTTTTCTTATTGTTATCTCTTGGTTCCAGATTATAGGAACATAAAATTCAAAGGTTTAACACACACGTATTAATATTTCACGTGTGATACCTTGGACTGGTACTGAAGCGTAAGACTGATCGTCCTACCTTCATGTCATAAAATGATCAAGATAACTGCACTCGGTGTACCAATGCAGTGCCCTTTGAACCATTGGGCGCGGATAAGGGAAAGTAGGTAGGTAGGTAACACACACGATAGCACTGTTATGTTATGAAAATTCTGAATTTGATCAAAGTAAAAATATAACGAAATTATGAAATAAAATTAGTTACAAGGGAATGAATTTTCTTTGTTAAGGGGGGAATGATTAACCTCTAACCTTTTACAATATGTAGGATGTCGGTATTACAGAAATTTTTATGGATTTTTTCACTTCTACTAGTACTACTTTCCCTCATCCGCACCCAAAAGGCACAGGGTAGATATTTTCTACAAATTAAAGATATAGTTAAATACAGACGAAATCCACCAAAACTCAAAATCGACGATTTGTGGGTTACGATATTATACGTAGGAGGCGTCGAAATGCATAAGCAAAATTGCAGGGCCAAAGTTTCCAAGTGAAGTTAAGTCAAGAGGGCGACAGCATCGATCAAGTCAAAGAGAAAATCATGATGCCGCCACCCTCACGATACCCTCAGTGTCTCCATATCGAAATTATCTTTTTTCTTCTTTATTAATGCAAACATACAAAAAACAAGAAATACAAATTAATAGTCAACAAAATGTGCCGTAAAATCTCAAAACAATAGAAAATAAGAAAAAGGTACTTATAAGAATAATTACTCAATTTTTGAAATATTGATCGTATTAAACACAATCTCATCTGATTAAATAAGTACTTTATATATATTATTCTAATCTACAAATTATTGACTAAATTGTACCTGAAATACTGGGAATTGTTATTTTTAACGATTTTCCACATTGAAAAGTTTTTTAAGAAAAATTTCCTTTTGGTTTTGTGCGTTTTTATCGGATCTGCTATCTATTTTTTTTTTAAATTTCTTCAAGTGGTTTAAGACTTGATTTTTTCATTAAATAAATTTTGATTATTTTCCATTATCATAATGCTTATCAAAATTAGTATTATCATAATCAAACGGCTCTTAGCAGAAATTATATTAAAAAAACTCTTCACGTAAAATCCGCAAAATTCTCAGAACAGCATTGGGAATGAAATCTATATATTATAACCACTCCTTCGTACAAATACAAATTTATACAAAATCATTATCAAATGTGTGAATTTTATGATGACACGTCATTGATAAATTAATTTCTCAATAAAATTGCTCAGAATTTACGACTCATTGTATAAACTTTTGAATAAATTAATATAATAATTATACCTACTATATGTCATTGCACCCATTGTTCCGTTCCCATAAAAAATATTATTCAAGAAAATATGTCTCCGTTATAAAATTTGACCTCCAAAATGAATCTTTGCGCCAATCTAGAATGTATAAAAAAATTGTATTGTCAGATTCATTCATTACAATTGCTATGTTACATTCATCAAATCACTTGAAAAATAAATAACCGTTCGGTCGCTCCAGGATTTGAACCTGGGTCTTTCTGATCACCTGTCAGCTTCATCGCTTCATTCGTAGATGAAGAAATAAAAATTACGTTGACTACTGTTTTTTTAGGTGGATTGGGGTCTAGTCGTCTGCAGTTAACGTCAGAATAACAGGACGTAGACCTGACTCCGGATAATAACCCCTAGGTTCAAATTTCGCTCCACCATTGCTCCACATTGAAAGATGCCTCGAAATTGAAAATCCAATTTCGTAGATTTTACTCTCAAGATATAGATATTTCTTTCTGGGTAAAATCATGCTTTTGGATCTCAGACCACATTGTAATGTCCAATTTATTTTTGTTCTGATTTGTGAGTATGATCTTAGAATCGTGTTAGGAGTTTGCACCTTGTGTAGAATTAGTTCAAAATAAAAATGACCAAATTTTTTTATACTTTGATTGCTTGTAAAAACTGTCGCAAATTTTTAAGTTAGGAAATTTTTATATTGCGAATATAATAAACCTTGTAAAATCCTTGAAATTTATGGCTGTAGGAAAATGACCTTCTGAACAGATCAGAAAAAAGACATTCAATGATTTTCAATCAATTGACAAATTTTAGTATCAATGAGTGATTATTATTTTTTAATTGTGTTTAATAATTTACAGTTAATAATGCACAGTAGTAGCACGTTTGGCTACCGTGCATAAGGTCGCGGATTCGATTCCCGCAGGGGGCAACATGAATGATTTATTTACATGTGATTTTCATATTAATATTTCACGTGTGATACCTTGGACTGGTGCTCAAGCGTATGACTAATCATCTTACCTTCGTGTAATAAAATGATCATGATACACTGCACTTGTTGTAGCAATGCAGTGCCCTATGCACCATCGGTGCGGATGAGGAAAAGTAGTAGTATTTAAGTAAAATATCTGTAAGAGCGTGAAAAAAATTGGTTCGGACCACAGCCCAATAATTTATGATTGATACATACATACATAGGTTGTAACAATGTTAATTTCAAGGATTCTCCTTTGGGCTGAGCAGTCTGAGCACGTGATTTCGCGATATGCAAAATATTGGACCGATAATTTGAACATTACCAAGGCTAACTATGTCCAAAATTAAGCACGAAAAAAGGTTTGTAAACCTAAGTAACAATATCTACGCTTCATTGATCGTTATGCTCAAAGATTTAAAAATGAAAGCGATGTTATTTTTTATATAAAAACCTACAAAAATATAATTCTCTCTTACCTGATTTTTTTATAAAGTTCTTAAATAAATCAATAATAACTTTTTCTTAAGTATCACCTCGTAGTGTAGTAGTTAGCGCGTAGGGCTATCATTTTTCATGCAAGAGGTCGTGGGCTCTATTCTCGACTGGGTCAATACAAAATATAAATTTATTTGTAAAAAAAAAATGTTTCATATGTGATACCTTGAACTGGCTCTAGAAAACTGGAAAATATCTTAACACATCGCAAATCTTCTTACACAAAAAGTAGTAAATAATTACAATTTAAACGGTGGCATAAAAAAAAATGTATTGATGTTGGGTTACTTAAATTAAGATTGTATGTAGAATATACCCATTATAAACCCAATGTAAAATGTTTCCCTCGGCACGGGTTATCCCAGTGAGGGAACATTATTATTAAGTATATATATTTTTTAAAAAACACTATGTACAAGTCCAAATAAATAAATAAAATAAATAACACATGTTAACATACTAAAAGATGTTAAATAAACCGTGAGTTAAACCGTAAAACTACACATATTCTAAAATGTGACAGGTGAATTTTATAGAACTAAAATGTTTTTACCACTAATTTAAAAGTGTCGCATACGTTGTTCTGCCGATTATGGCTCGACATGTCAATAATATTTTTGTTTTTGCAGCTCAGTAAAATTGACGAGTAAACAAAACCTCAATAAATTCGCAATATCTTGCCCTTTTCGGCACGAATCAGATTAGTTAGCATAAATTAGCCCTGAATTGTGAGGCAATAGGGCAATGCTCACGAATTCACGAATATTTGTAAACATTACAAGATAAACGTGCTTGAGTAATCAAGGGCCCACAAGGGCAAACAAAACGAACGAAACGCAAAAATATTTTGGCAGAATTTACGAACGTACGAGTATGTAAGTGCCATAGCAGTATGTGACACTTGTATTTTATGGGTAATAAATCAATATTTGACAATTTCGCAAGGGACCTTTTCGTGAAAAATTATCTGAAGGAAGCTGTATCTCTCTCTATATATTGAATATAAAAATGTAAATATGCGTGAAACTTTAGTATTTATTTTCTAGTTTTTGACGGACAAGTTAGTCCATTTTAACACATAAAAATTAGCACAATACAACAAAAAACAGTAAATAAAGTGACAGAACATTATAAATCTAACAATAAGAATTAAAATAAAAGGTGAACACACTCAAGTCAGGATCATGATAAATAGGTTCTTCCGATAGCATGAATGTCCTTGAAAACGCTATAAATGATTAAAGTATATTTTTACAATTCCAACGATATAAAACACAATGATCGAAAATATTGTTTTCATTTATAATTTATGTTTTAAAAACACGAAATTACGAGTGACTTTTAACGCCCGTTATTTTTATGACGTCATACCCGTCCACCGTAGAAGGCGTGAAATTCATTCCGTAGTGAGCGCCTATATTGCTGTGACGTCACACCGCATGCGCTCTAAATGGAGGATTTTGCGAGCGATTTGAAAAAGCGCTATTTCAAACCGCGCTCAAAAATTCATATGACTTCGTAAAAATTAAAAAAAAAATTCCCTTGATATTGTAAAATTTTTCAATCATTTTTTTGAAATAAAAAATAAAAAATCGGAAAGAATCCTATTATGTTCTTATTTTGTTTATAGAGTATTTTTGAAGGCTAGCCTTTGCTGGCATATTTTTAATAAGAATTAATCAGGACTAATTAATTCCTGATTAATTCCTATAAGGCAAGTAATATACCAATGTACGGGTTTAAAGATCCCCTGCTCGAATCTCCACTCTGCTACAACTTGATTCCTATTTTTAAGCTTCGCTGAAAATGATATTCACAAATTGAAAAATGTGCAAATAACTTTTTCTATTAAAATAGCGCATAACAAATTATACTATTAATAGGTGTATGCGTAAAAGTGGCTAGATTACAACTCGTCTTGCAGCTACCAGAAGAATGGACAGTGGAATTCATGGAATTATTTAAGCTCCCATAATCGGTTGCATTACTGCCAATTGACGATCCTTGATGGAAGGTCAGACCTGACTATTCATGTTCTCCACAATAGGAACCTGAATCCTGTTGTATGTTGGTAAAGGGTATTGTTCGATTTTCAGCCTTTTTGCATTGGATTCTGACATTGGACTTCTAACAAGGCCTAACCTAACCTAACCTACGTGCCCGAAGTACATGCTTTGTTGTGTATTGAATATTTAATTTAATTCAACTATCTGTCCACAATAACTTATCACAGGTATTGTGTGTTCTTTTATTGGTGTAATTGGTGAAAATTCATTCCGATTATATGCTAATTTGTTTACCGATTAATTTTTTTAATGCAATAGGTATAACGTAATTGAATACGGACATAAAATAAAGAAAACTTTGTGCTGGTGGCGTGAAATTAGTACGTAAACATAAAATTTAAAAAAAACTATTTTTAATTACCTTATTAATTTTTCCAGAGACCAGCGTTGCGATTCTCTAATGCCCACTTTATATGAGACAGTTTCTTGTTCAGAAAACTACACAGTTTCTTGTTCAGAAAACTGTGCAGTCTGTCAAACTTCTGTCAAAAGACACGCTAAATATGTGTATTTTTGAAACGCGATTGTAAGTTATTATCGTATGTTTGCTCTCAGGAAATTGTATATTTAGCTAATTATGTATATGTTTTTGTTTTTTTACGTATTTAAAAGCATACAATAAACCAATGTCTATTTAAACGTTTACATAAAAAACATTGACTGTCATGTCAGCTTAAATCTGACACTAGCACACAGTTTTTCATGCAGTTTTACCTTTATACGGGACCGTTTTCAGACTGCACAGAAAACTGTGTAGTAAACTGCGCCATATAAAGATAGCTTAAAGGTTTTTAGACACTTCTGCGCATACGAATTCAGTACAAAATCGTATGCGCAGTAGTTTAAAAACACCTACAGAATCGAAGCGCAGCGGTAGAATGTTTGATGACTTTAAACTATTTTATAGGAAAATGGCTAATTAAGGAGCGCAGCGCATTCTACGAAATTTTAATTTCCGGGCAAAACACATATTTATTCTTCTCTCAGTACTCAACTGAAGAATCTATAATGTATCTACTTATTATTTTATATGCTCCCAGATCCGTACCTAGGTATTTATTTATTTTCAGTTGGTACTTGAAAAATCAATCGGGAAATATCGGGGATTTCTTGCCATCGGTTTAACAGTAATATTAACAAGATATATTTTTAATCTTTCAGAACTTCTGCACGAAAATTACCTCCCATCAGATGGCATGGCGCAGGAGGAAATTATGGGGAAGCTAACGGAGTTCTGCGGGAAGGAGATGTCCAATATTACAGAAGACGAGGAAAAACCTCAAGTTTGGGACTTCTACCATTCTTTCTTCTTCTCCTACACTGTCGTCAGTACAATAGGTAATAACTAGACACAAAAAAAACAGGCTAGATAGAGTTCAATGGAGGAAAAGGTCAAAATTCTTGTTGCCAATTCGCAGGATTAAGACTGCGAAGAAGAGGACATTTGAAGAAGCTAACGGAATTCTGCAGATGCCCGACATTGCAGAATGCTTGCAATTAGTACATATATGATTTTTTCTATCCATAATTATCATACATAATTTTCGTCATAGTAAAAATTTTTGAAATTAATATTTTCATTCATAATTCTTATTACAAAATTCGCTTACCCAAATTTTGAAATAAATATTTTCATTCATAATTCTTATTTACAAAATTCGCTTACCCAAAAACGCCATTCTATTATGTTGGTAGTAGTATGACGCGTTCGCGTATTTTCATTAGGGTAGAAAAACAAAGACAGACAGACTCGAAGTAAAGCGCTTTCTCTCTTTCTTCGTACTGCGTGACGTCAGACATGATCAGTTCGTTTTACGTTTTCAGGCAGATCAAAAATGTCAATGTTCAACTTCGTTTATCTCGCTTGTTTTTGACGAAACATGAAATTTTTTATTTTAATTAATTAGCCAAAAAAAAATTGATAATTGTCAATTGCGCACAACTGCCAGACAAATTCTAATTTAAAAATAAAAAATACAATTTATTTTTAGATTCGATACAAGATTCTTATCCTTAAATTCTTCATTGTGTACTGACTTAACGTCTTAATAAATATTTCCTGATAAAAACAAATTTTATTGCATTGAGGTATCAGTGGCGTGTCGTCCATACATGCAGTACATGCGGCCCATGCTTTAATATTGGACCTAGGTATATTATATTATCAAAGTTTTGGTCGAAAATGCTACAGTAAACAGTATCATAATAAGTTTACCTGGACAGAAATTTTTCTTTTGCATTGATAAAGAGTCCACCAGGGGGTGAGGTGGGCCCCCATTCTCCTCAGTATCATAAGTACCCAATTCAAAATTATTACAAGGTGAATTGAATACCTACTAATTTCTTATTGCTATACCAATATTCTTTTGTCAAATAGAACGCGCAAAATGCATTCAGATTATTGAATTATTTTAGAAATATTATTAAATTGATTGCATTTTCAGGATATGGAAATTTGGCGCCCACAACATCGTTAGGACGAATCCTGATGATATTCTATGGGATCTTTGGAATTCCCATCAACGGAATACTTTTCGCTAATCTTGGAGAGTATTTTGGAGACACGGTAAGAAAATTGTAAATATTCTATTTTAATACCACGTATTAAAATTTATTAAAAAAATATTGTTTACATATACCTACGTCCGGCTTGTACCTATAGTGGTTGCGCATTTGGCTACCGCGCATGAGGTCGAGGGTTGGATTCCCGTAAGGGCTCAACACGAAATATTTATTTACATGTGCTTTTCATATTAATATTTCTTGTTCATGATACCTTGGATTGGTTCGGAAGCGTAAGACTGATCATTTTACCTTCTTGTAATGAAATGATCAAAATACAATGCACTTGGTGTACCAATGCAGTGCCCTGTGCACCATTGGTGCAGATATGGGAAAGTAGTAGTAGTAGTATAATATATACTTATATGCGATCGATGACGTCACCGAAATATAAACTTTTACAAAACCCAAATATTGTCATATCTCGGTTATTAATTGTCCGATTAACAAACGGATTGCACCTAAAGTTTTGGAATTTTTTGTTTTATTCTTCTGCATTAACAGAAAATTCTGATCTACAAGCCATATTATTTAATTATTTGCTATTTTTCACTACTAAAGCCATAACTTTACCAATTTTAAAATGTTTTATTTATTGATCATTGTATAAAGTATTGATAAGAAATATGGAGAAGTAGGTACTCGTAACTACATGTGATGTCTCTGACAGCAGGTAGATTCAAAGACTTCGTATCGCGAATCATATCACTGAATTTATACTCTATCGTTTCAATCACACTTCTGAGAAAAATGTAACATATTATTGTACTCATGTATGTAGACATTTTTATAGATAACACACTTACATTATTAAAAAATACTTTTTTTATGTACATAAAGAAGTTAAGCACATCGTAGGTTGTAAGTGAATGCTAATTTCACATAAAAAACTGGCGCTGAAGCGTAAGACTGATCATCTTATGTAACAAATGATCAAGATTCACTGAACTTAATTCATTAAAATAAATTAAAAAACCGCATATTAATAATAATTCAATCAATTTTACTTAATCTGCGGTACTTATGTAAGCTTTTAAAACATTAAGCTTAAAAATTTATAGTTTTTAATGTGTTTTAATGATCCTGTAAAAATGGACATAGACAAACCCATAAAAAAAATTACTGTCCTTAGATAAAAATACGGTAAAAATAGGTCGTAAACCTGGGGTACTAATAATTGTTATCGAACCTAAATACGGACTGTCTGGTAGGTCGTAAACCTGGGTACTAATAATTGTTATCGAACATAAATACGGACTGTCTGGTAGGTCGTAAACCTGGGTACTAATAATTGTTATCGAACCTAAATTCGGACTGTCTGGTAGGTCGTAAACCTGGGTACTAATAATTGTTATCGAACCTAAATACGGACTGTCTGGTAGGTCGTAAACCTGGGTAATAATAATTGTTATCGAACCTAAAAATATATTTAGTAAAGCTTATCATTTAAAATCAGAGGAAATAATATTTTTTTAGATAATAATCTGAATCCAATTTATTTTATCGTAAAAATGTATTATTTTTCTAAGAACCTCCTCATATAATCTTAGGTATTAATTATTTATTGGTATTTGTTCAGAAAAGTGCGTATTTTTAAGTCAAGGGCAAACAATTTTGGTTTCGTAATAGTATATACACCGTGTCCCACGATGAGACCGCGAAACTCCGGAGGGTGATTGTTCATGGTATTCTGAGAAAAAAATCCTTAAAAATTTTTTGATCCGGGCATTTCCAATAATTAATTTTAAAAAAGTATTCATAAAAGCGCGACGAGTGTAATACTGGCTTCTGTTTGAAGTGCTAGCGGCGGCGGGGTGGCGGTGGGCGGGGTGGAGTGGGGGTCCGCTCTGGTACGCCTTGTACGGACATTCAAAATTCGAATTTCATATCTGAATCTTTAGTTTAACTTTCAAAATATGTGATTTCTTCGCGCTTATTGGTGCAGGTCACGTGGTGTGAGCCAGTTCAAAAATTTACGGTATTACACGCGTGAATTTTTATCATATTTTAATATTTTTTTTAAGAAATTAGAATTGAGTTTTTTGAAAAACTTTATTAAGATTTTTTTCTCAGAATATCATGAATAATCACCCTCTGGAGTTTCGCGGTCTCATCGTGGGACACGGTGTATATCTTGTTTAATTAAAAAATTACAATTATATTATTAATATAAATATGTTATATATAATATATTGATATAAAAAATAATAATATAGGTAGGTATATTATGGAGGCGCATTGAGAAATCACCGGTAAACAATTTATAAAAACTAACCAATCTTCTTCTACTTAATTTTTTATTGGTGAGGTACAGCGTTATGTTAATATTGTATAATTATTGTTATAAGCTTTTGTAAAATTAATTTGTTAAAATATGAAAGAAATATATATTTTTTTAAATATATATATATACTTTTTAGAAGTTAACAAACTTAATACAAGAGAAACTCGAAGGAAAATGCACGGTTTTATGTGTTTTCTAAGGAGATTATAAGTAATTATTATATTGTCAGCCGAAGATTAGTCAATGCGCCTTCATATTCACCCACCTAAACGAGGCTTTAAGCGCACTTTATATGGGAAAGAAAAAAAATGGCGAAGCGACGCGACGTTTGGCTATACCGTTTGTTTACATGATGGATAAATTACTTAAATATTCTTTCCCATTTCAGTTTCGCGGCCTATACACAAGATACAAGAACAAAAATCCATCATCAGGATCCAGCATCGACTACCAGCTGCACCGCTTCGGTCTCCTGGGGCGGATCTTTCTGTACCTGGCTCCTGGATTCCTGTTCTTCATCTTCCTCCCCGCATTCCTGTTTGTCATATTCGAGGGCTGGGATTACACCCTGGCCGTCTACTATGCCTTTGTCACCCTAACGACTATCGGGTTTGGGGACTACGTTGCAGGTAATGGTTCAGAAACGTGATAACTGCCCACTTTGGCTTCAATGTGTTGTGGAAAGCTGGTAGGTTCATTTGCAATTTAAGGTATTGTCATTGTACTAAAATAAGCAGGTATTAAGCTGTTAAGGTGGATTGATGATTCGGTCATTTTGGCTTCATGTTTATCGCGTATTTCTAAATCTAAACCATCCATGAGTACTTCCTGTTTTTCATTTTCCTTCGCCATGTTGCAGGTAATGCTTCAGTTGCTCGATCACAGATCACTACCGACTCGGTAATAAGCGACGTGATAACGATTTCTTACCCATGGATGTTTAACGTTTTCGCGATCACAATGGAACACGCGTTAAAAGTTATCGATCTGGATTATTAAACGAGCGCTTCTAATCGCGAGCCATTTCCCGAGATATATCTTATTCGCACATAATCTTCATTCAATCTTTCTCGAGTGCCGTATTGCATTTAGCCGGTTTTCGGCAAGCCAAATATTGAGAAAAGCAGTCGACATAATAAAAAATCCGACAAGCGCGATGATTTGACGTTTGACGTACGGCCGCGATATTGCGTGCATCGGCTCCGCTCGGCTCAGATCGGCAATGCTCGGCTCGGCGAACGTGATATTGAACGAATGTCATTGTGATCGGTCAAATCGTTAGCGTTAGCACGTGGTTAGCACGTTTTTAACTACGTCGATAGTTATCTGTGATTGAGCTACTAAATTATAGTAAATGCGTTTTATGTAAACTTGCTTTTAGCAATACGTTTTGGTAAGCTGATGTAATAAGAATTTTAACCTTGGATCTTTGGTTTCATCGTTAAACTACTGTAATTTATCTACTAATATAATTCATTCGTCCCTTGCTTTTGAAAAACAAGTTTCATGGTTTTTGCACTTCTGTACGTATGTACCTACTTAAAGTTAAACTAACATTTAAATTCTAGATACAATCCTTACTAACTTAGTTGGCTAAGATATGACGCAAGCCACAAGCATAAACTAAGTATTATTAATAAACCTTTAGGTATTACAGACAAAGGATACGGAGGTTACTTTATCGCTTACAAGATCTTCCTCATATTCTGGATTACCTTCGGCCTGGGGTACTTGGTCATGGTACTCGGTTTCCTCACCCAGGTCTCCGCTCCAAGAAGATGCTGGAACTAGAACACAAAGTGGCGCAAAACCTGAAGGAAACTCACAACAAAATATGGCACGGGGTGACGAAGGATGTCAGCTACCTAAGGAAGATACTTAATGAAGTCTACATGATGCGATTTAAAGTAAGTGGCTTGAATATATAAAAATATTAAAGAAAAAAGGGTAATAAGCTAAGTATTTACCACCTTGTTTATCTTCCAGCCGGTTTACCAAGACGAGACTCCTCCTGCAATAATCCACAGGAGCTCTAGTTGCCCATCGCTCACCTATGGCCAAGTGGACACACCTCGTGTAGCGCGCCGCAGGGCTATGTCCGAAGCACATTCCTTCGGGTTTGGAGACCTACAGAGAGTCCAATCAGACTCCGATCTACTCTTCATCGACAGACAGAAAACTTTCGCCTCATCTTCCACAGTCCAACCAGCGGAACTCCTAGCAAGAGTGGTGGATGCCCTCGGAACGCTGCAAAATGAAGAAGACAGCTTTATCGAAGAAGGTTTTCATGGATTCAGTGACGAGGATATTCTTGCTAGCGAAAAAACTGGATCAACTTGGAGCGTGGCCGGTGAAAGGGCTTACGCTCAACCTCCACCCATATTTAGATCTAGAGCAGTCAGTGAAGTCAGAGTTCCAGTATCATTTCAAGATGACAAATATCTCAACGGAGATTTGAGTGATTCTAACCCAGCCTTATCAGGAAAAACAAAAGATAGGACAAGAATGCGCGGGAGCTGCAAATTATCAGTTCCAAATATATCGTTGAATAGACAAAGTATTTCTGTGTTTTCAGACGGCGGTGGTCCGAAAAATCTGCTATCCAAATTGAATCCGTTCAAGAAACAGGCGCCAAAGCCAACTGATGTTGAGAAAGACAGGATAATGGCGCTGGCTTCAGATGCCATGACTCCAGAGGAGTATTTGCGAAGGACTGCGCGTGGAAGAGTAAGTATGGCACCCATTCCAGTCGCGGCGCAACAGCGATATCTGAACAACACGAGGAGTGGAAGAGTGAGTCGGATTTCCTTGCCTATGGAGAGTGCTGATGTACTGGAGCAGACTACAGTGGCTGATTTGATCAGGGCGTTGGAAGCTCTGCACGCTGGGGAGTCGCCTACTCAGCCTCGCAGGAAGTTAGGGACTGCGAGCCTGACTCCGCCCCGGCAGCTACCGTCGGTGTTCGTGCAGCCGCCCGGTGGGCAAGAGCGACGGTTCTCGGTGTTCCAAGCTCCGGCGAGCGGGATGGGGCGCCGTCAGTCCACGGCCATTCCCGCCCTAGCGCGTCGGCGGGCTTCTCTCCTCCCCATAGGGCCTGGGTACCCGCCCTCCGCGAGGCGCGGCTCCTTACTACCGACTGGTTCCTTGCTCCCGCCCTTACTGCAGCCGCCGCCCTACTCAGCCGTGGAAGGGCCCCGCAGGCGGGTGGCAGGCCCCCGGCGCCAGTCCCTGTGGGGCGCCGCCCCCTTGCCCTCGCCCTCCCCGCGCCCCCGCCGGCCACGCTTCCCCAGCATATCCGAGACAGACCCGACAGGCCGCACGAGACCCGAGAGTCTCACGGATATTAAAATAGATGATTTAGGAAGATCACCTAACAAGGAGTCTTAAAAATATCAACGCCAATCTGGAAATTCCATGATTTTATATTAAAATGTAATTATTATGTAATTACGTATACACCTACTAATTTATTAATGTAAATAGTAATATAATTAATGTCTTGATATTATTTAGATATAACAATCTGACACAAATTTTTTGCTACTTAAATTAGTAGAAATTAATATTTTCAATAAAATTACGTTCGAATTACGTAGTGTTTATGTAGTAATAATGGTTTAGGGATCAAAGGTGCCTTTATTTTAGTATAGAATAGTGTGTAGTCCACGTTGAAATAAAATATGAAGCTTTAGCATAATAAATTTATATTGTGTAAATAAATGTAGAAAATAAGCTTAAAATAAACATAATTATAGATGGGAGTTGTGATTTTAAAAACATTATTAGAAAACCAATAAATTAATATAAATCCCTCAATGTCTCATCTCCATTTGTTTGGTTAAGGTACAAAAGGCTACTTGAAAGTGAAAAGACTCGTCAACACTACAAATGCACACATCTTATGTACCCTGTTTTTAGAAAACCCTAAACTCACAATCTAATCCCTAAAGTTATTACAGATTCTCCCTACTCCGGATATTTCCAAACAAGCAATGAAATGTAGCCACTAAAATATTAAAAAGTATTTTGGAACATAAATCTGGAGGTAATCTTCCAAAATGGCCGTGTTCAGTATTGAAATCTGATTCCAAAAATACGATATTTTTAAATTTGCACCTTAACTCCTGGTTTCATAAAAATGCCGTATAATACATACCACAATAAATTAATGAAGTATTTATTTACTCACAAAAATAAAAAACATCTACTTTTAATGATATATCAATTGTTATCCAACATCATTTATTTAGTCAAATTAAAACTATCCACAAAGAAAACAAAAGCATAAACCGAATTTTCACAAGGATCTGTGCATTTGTACTTAATCTACGGTACTAATAGAAGCTTCTGTGAGAGGAAAATTTTTTTTTTTAATGCGCAGATTCAAAAGTTATATTAAACATTCGCCTCCAAATATGATGTAGATTCACCAGTTTTGGGTTGTACTGCGAGTTTTGTTCCTCCATATATAAACGATCTACGAAAACAAAAATTGTGTCACTCCAATTTTCTAAAATGGACCTAACCGTTTTTTAAGATTACCTCCCGAAATATGTTTTTTGTTCTGAATGCTGTGGTGTAAGTTCATCAGTGTTTTTATAATTTTTTTAAAGTTTTAACCGCTAGTAAACATGTATTTACCATAAGCAAACTATAATAATGTATTCAGCATATATTATACTTACCTAGATATTTTAAAAACTTGTAAAAATTTGTACTATACCTACATATATTTTAAATTTATTTGCTGTTAGACATAGCTTTATTTTTTTTCACTCAACTCTTGAAATGAGATGAAAACAAAAAAAACTGACATATGTAAAAATACACAAATTAAATAAATACCACCTCTGCATTGGATAATATGCACGTACTTCTTTCTCATTATTTCCGTCCTGATATTTCTCAAATAAAGCGCTCTCGTTGACATATATGCAAATACATAAATAAAAGGCACCCTGTCAGTTGTTCCGATATACAATAAAAATTAGTGATAAATTATAACATCTATAATTTGGTGATTCAAATAAAGGCTTTTGATTTTAGTAACAATATTTAAATTTTTATCCAAATAGTGGAACATGTGAAAAGTCGGAACAATCGACGTGCATCCATGAGAATGTGTAGGAAGTAAAGGAAGTGTGCCAGGAAAGAGTGGTGTGACATTCTATCCTCTCTGCCTATACCTCCGAGGAACTAGCATGATGGTTAGGTATTTTAGTTAGTTTGGCCTATTATTGTAATTTTGTAATATTTATTAGATGTGTTTTCGACATAATTAGGAGTTTTTTAAATGTTCAAAAATATACTAATTAGTAGAGGAATAGAACTCCGAGACCATGTGTATTTAGCAAATTTACTTAGTATGTAGATTTCATTTTTGATACATTTTATGGAAAATCTTACCAATTTAGTAAATCGCTGTCCTTTTTTTTTATGAGAAAAAAATGTTAGTGGGGTTTTAGATAGATTTAACTCTAACTAAATTGCTACTATGGAAAAAGAATACTGATATATATGTAAATCCAACTATACAAATGAAGGCAAGTTTGCAATTATTGAGGAAAAGTCATGCAAGGACAGTGTGGCACATTTGCATCTGTATTCCATATCCAAGAATGAAAGAAAACAATTTTACAAATCTTAATGTTTTTATATTAGGCAATCTGTATACAACTAGTTACATGTTACTTGTAGACTTCTTAGTAAAAAAATACCCTCAGCTAATAAAGCTCCATTTTATTGAACTCTAGGTGAGTCTATATTTCTCAAATTCACTTATAAACTAGTGCGATAAGTTATACGTATAATAGATTCTGTCAGTCATTACAATAAACCATTCGTAACAATATTCATCCACACATTATCAACATAAAATAATAAGAAACTAAAATGTACTATGCAAATTGCATAGGGGATATTATAATACAGCTATTGAATAGTAAATAATATAATAAATAATAATACTATTAGTAAAATAATTACTTGATGCAAAAGTTCATCTCGTTTTGGCATTCAGTGCAATCCTTCGATAAATTTTGTTGTAGGTAAATGATTTTTTGAATACATTTTTTTTGTCAAGTACTAATTATGCTAGAAAATAAGATATAGTTTGGACGTATTTATTGTACTTTTTACTCCTGAAAAAATGCTTTGTAGATGCAAAAAAATGTGCCAAATATGTTAATGTTGCTGTTAATAAAACAATAAGCTATTTTTTTAAAGGGCACGCGGGATACAAATACTTATAGCCAGACACTTGTTTTAAATCATCCATAATTCTCTCATAATCTTGCACCATCTGATCATCGTTTCCATAGATTACTTCTAACCTACCGTAGATGGTAAAATCTTTACTTCCTCAGAAAACTAAACATCGCCAACACAATTTTTCTATTCAAACGTCTCAGAGCGCAAATGAGCATGGAATTATACAGTTACAAGAGAGAAGTGGAAACTATATCGATGAATATAGCCAGATCGATGAATACTTGTATTAAATCATATCAATTTACGAAATGAACTTTTATATCAACGCAATAAAACTGCGAAAAGAAAAGGAAGATGAGTCGAAAATCGTATCTTTTTCAAGAGACTGACCAAAATCTGAGAGATATGAAATAGGTATTGTCAATATTTTGAAAAAATCTGAGAAAAATAATTATTTTTCAAATTTTGGTTAGGATTTCAATACTCGTTAAAAAATTGTCTCAAATGAATTTTACATGAAAAGAAATTACAGGCGTTATGTTGACTCATTTTTTTTTCATATTAGATACGTGTCTCATGGTCTTTAATCATCTTTCATCTCCCTCTACCTTTCGCACACAGGTAGTGATGTTAAAATCGCTACAGTCAAAATATATATAACCCTTAGAGTAAATACATCTTCAGCTTAGTCTTAGACACAGACGAGATGTGATCTAAATTCTTCATTTCACTGTCAACTTTTTCAAAGTGTTCCTATCTCCATCATCATGTATCGTCCAGATCTTTGGGCAAATTGTCACTCCGCGGTGGCGAGGTATCTGTCGTTACGAGCATCGGTTCTAACGGCTCCTTCTCCATGTCATTTTTTATGGTGGTAAAGATGGAAATCAAGTTCTGGATGCCGATGAGGTAGCCGTCCTCGTGGTTCCCGACCGTCCACTTGGAGTTGTGATCGATGGAAACGTGGTCCGGGAGATGGACTGTCTTGGCGAAGTCGATCAGCCAGATGGAAGACCGTCGCTTGTCGTGGACAAACAGAAGAGAGCTGCCAATTATTTCGTGGGATTTGAAGAATTCCGATGACTCCATTGTTGATTGTATTTGTTTTAATCGCTCGATGTACCCATCCTGAAACAATAAAACAACAATAACAATTAACATTCTAAATTAGTTTTGAGCAAATTTTTTAACATATTGAAAAAAAGCTGAGATTTTTTTTTTAAATAAACTAGGTTTTCTAATCCGCAGTCAACAAATAACCATGGGAATTCACGTAATGCTAATATTGTGCCAGTAAAATTGACTATTTTTAGGTACTTCTCTTATGTATACAATGTATACTATACATATACACCATGTAACAAAACTCGATGTACAAGCGGGAAACCAGAAAATCTACATAATATTAATTTGCAGTCGATTTTGTAGAATTTTTTTTGACCCATGGTTTTCGAGATAATTGAGTAAGGAGCAATGTAGTTTATTTATTTTCATAAACATAAATACAAAAATGGTGTTGATAATGGGTGATAAATGGAGATAAATTTTCTTTTTATAAAATCCAAAACAGTACCAAAATAAATTCGCATTTTTGCGATTTACTAAAAGTTGACTGTTTTGAGTTAGTGCAGTTTAGTATTCACTGTGCGATATGAAATATTTGTCAAATGCGTTTTTCACATAAAACGAAATTTTTCATGAAGTTGCAGTTCGATTCCCGATATATTCCCGAAATATTTATTGAAATGTGATTTAAAATAAAAATATTTCATATTGACCCCATCGGAAATCGAACCCGCGACCTCATGCGTGGTAGCCCAACGCGTCAACCACTACACCACTAAGTGAACAACTTTTACATGACATAATTTTCACAGAACTACTACTACTCTCCCTATCCCGCCCCAATTGTTCATAGGGCACTGCATGTGGTACACCACGTACAGTGAATATTGTCAATAATGTCAATTCACGGTTTACCGCTTCGATCACGTGATCAAAATACACTCCCGATACCTGCCCATAGTTCATCCTTCTACTCCAATTCCTATGGAATCAACTCCCAAATGCTATAAAGGAAGCCGAAACAGTCGCCTCTTTAAAAAAACGTCTGAAAAAACATTTCCTACATAAAGTGGCCACATTAACCCAGCCAATACAGGTCATAAGCCCTGTAAACGCTCGAATATCCATATTCCTGAATTTGGAAAAATTCTACCTCATCTCTGCAGGGGTACAAAATGAAATTTCCTATCTATTCCTGTTTTTACCTTCGTTCTATCGATATGAGTGTGATAATATGTGTGTGTGTATGTATTGAAAAGTGTTTCTTTCTGTTATTGCGCTTACGTTAAATACCTACACTACTTTATTAGAATATATTGATTGGTTGGAAGAAATTGCCAACTAGGCAATAAACCCGCCAATGGACATCACTGTATGTACAAAAAGCTAAATAAATAAAATAAAATAAACAACATTTTTGACAACATTGAAATGAACACAAATACTTGTAGAGAAATTACTGGATTATACCCATGCTGGGCTGATATCAGATATTATTGATATCCCAACAGAGACAGAGAAACTCTGGAAACGAATGTGGGTTTTCTAGGCTTCTCAAATTCTGTAAAGCGAAACGACGAAGACGATTTCAATATATAGTAGTTCCAAAAAATTGTCATTTATGGTTATCAGATGGGCGGAATGGGGAATGTTGTAGTACGTCAAGAGGCCACTTTAATCCCAGCCAATGACAGTTCATAAGCCTGTAATCCGGGAATTTTTAATACTATATTGTTGTAGTTACGTCTGTGGAAAGTACGTCAAGTGGCCACTTAACCCAGCCAATGACAGGTTCATAAGCCCTTGTAACGCTAGATAACCCACATTCGTTTCCCTGTTTCTGTTGGATATCAATAATAAATAAAATAAAAATATTGATAATTTGTTACATCTTTTTCACAACTTCCAAATTCCTCAACTCACCACAATGTCGGGGAACCCCATGGTGAAGTCCCTGAAGGCGCCCAGCACCTGGTCCTGGGACTTGGTGGTCTTGAAGTCCTTGGTGCTGGTGCCGTCGGCGCGCTTGATTGCCCTCGATCCGGAAGCCCAGGGTGGCCGTGGAGCTGATGGTCTCCCGCCAGACCATGTAGCGGGGCTTGGTGACCCCCTTCGCCCGGTGCTCCTCCTCCGTCGGGGCCCGAGGATCAATCTGGATCATTTTCTCGTACATGTCCTGATAAAAAATTGTTTTTTCCCTTTATTAACAGGTTGATTTTCTCTAATTCTTTATATGCTCCACATAGGGAGCGGATATGGTATGATGATAATGATTGTCACTAAAACAGGCGAAATTGAAAATATGTCAATATTTTTTCAGAATAATAATTTGTAAATGATTATTGATGTTATTTGTTAACTTTTTAATTAAAAAAATTGTATGAGATGAGATTTAAGTCTATCAAGGGTTGATATATTGACCACAGGAAAAAATTAAAAAAATTAGGCACACTCGCATTATAGATTTTTTTAGCCATTCTTTCATCACTAATTCGCTCTACATGTCCGAACCATCGTAAAAGACCTTTCTTTCATCACTAATTCGCTCTACATGACCGAACCATCGTGAAAGACCTTTCTTTCATCATTAATTCGCTCTACATGACCGAACTATTTGTAAAAGACCTTTCTTCATCACTAATTCGCTCTACATGACCGAACCATCGTAAAAGACCTTTTTTAATTTTGTCGATAATGGTTATCTAGTACCTACTTAATAGAAAAACGTTGTTATAATATAGAATATAGAACAATGGCCTACGGTACAGTTAAAAAAACTTGTTATTTATATCTTTGGTACGAATTTATTTTTTCTCATTTTCATGTCAGTAATTAATTTTTAAAATATCTTAATCGCGATTTCCCGGCAAAACAGGTCATTATATGGTAGAATGCGTCCTTTTTAATATTTTAACCAAGTATTGATGTAAGTAGCGCTTAAAAATAGAAAAAAGTACATAGCCACTTTTCTGGTTCCACGCATTAATTATATATTCAGTTCGACCCTTTTTGTGCTCTTAGGTGGCGGGTGCTTTTAAAGCATCTGTTCGCGGTCAATCCGTTTAAAAAAAATTTAAACAGGAATCTTTTTAATTTAAATTTTTTATATTTTTTTTCACAGATTTTTTTTAATTATTCATTACAATTCACACAAAAAAAAATACGGAATTTAAAAATTATAATATAATAGTACACTTTCCCATTGCATACTGAAGTCGACAACGGCAATATAAAATAGACAAATGGTTGAATAAACAAATGTAGGTAAACGATTATATTAAAAACAACATTTAAATATTTTGTAGAGGTATGTCTTATGAATAAAAAAAACAACAAAAAACGACAGTTTCTTATTGACGCACACAGGTGAATAAGTCAGCAGCTTCGCGTCATAAATATATGTCGTGGGTGGAACATTGAACTTTTTATACTCTATTAGAGATATAAATAGATTGCACTATAGGTTATGAATCAGTATATTAAAGTACGCAAGGTACGTTTTATATGGTGAAATCACATAGAACATAGCGTAATGCACATTAGTCAGCGAGTATTCATGATTTCAAATTAAATTTTTAGAAGTGAAACAGCAAAAAAAAAAGTCTTTTAAATGTCTTTACAGACGACGCATATAACTACAATTTTTGACAGTAAGGAAATTCAGTGCTACCCTGAATTGAATTTTTAAAATGTTTTCGTGTAGACGCGAATATTTAAACATTTTGAAATAGGATGAAAAATAAAAATTAAAATGTTGTAAATAAAATGTTCGTTTCAAAATCGTAAACAATGACGTCACTCCTTGTATCTACATTTATCGTGTCCGGTTTCCGTTTTCAAATCCTCAATTTCAAGCAAGCGGACATCGTCCCGAGTCATTTATATATTAATGCAATATCAATCTACATACAGGTTTATATCGCAAAACAAGATGGCCGCCATTCAGCCTCCCTAGAACAGTTTTTAACACGGCTATCTGACAGCATCTCTTTTTATTAGTTAGGGAATTTTTTTAATTCACCCTGTGCTATTTTCTGTTACAAGTAGGTAAATACTATTCATTATTTTAAAACCTGTCTTACTTATTCAAATTAATTGTTGTATTAGCGAAAAGATTTTGCTGTAAATATCCGTATGCCAAAAAATTAAATGAGTCAATATCAAGCGAATTTAAGACTTATTTTTCAGGTTTTAGAGCGTAAAATTCCTCGTCGATAAACAAATGAGATTTAAATGTAGATGTGAGATATGTGTGACAAGACTGAGTGTAAGGGCGACAGGAGACACAAGAAGTACGTGTGTGTGTGTGTGTATGGAGGTGGTCAGCTGTCTGATCATTCATCATTCCTAGTCAGGGCATAATACTGATAACATTGTTTACATTTAACAAACCCGAGTCGCTGTCAGCCGTGTTTCCAGTTTCCATTATTCCAGTAATTGGCCTTCCAACAGATACATTCTGAATACATTACAGTAGAGAAATACAATATATAATATCCATACAACATCATTCATTCAAACTGTAGTCTAAATTCCTTTTGAATTCAATAAAATAATCAGTTTATTTGTAATCCTAAAAAATGAACAAAAAACTTTTGGCTGTCTGTAAAGTCGGTTTACGGACGATAATTTTACGTGATAACGTCATAAGAAAACATTGGTGAAAAATAGCTAAATTATCATTATTTTGTATAATACAAAGCAGGAGTTAATTGTTTTTTTTATTTTTTATTATCATTTTTTTGCACTCGTTAATTTCACTTTCACGTTGTAGCTTGTGTGCTGCTGCTGTCTCCCTTCTACTCGGACGCATCGGCCGATGGAGTAGAGAGAGAGATAGATGCGTCACAAACCGAACGCTTAGGCCGATCGTGCCTCTCTATCGCGTGTTCCGCTCTCTCGCTTGCACACTCGGCTCAGGCGGAACGTGACAATGAGTCATGCCTTTTTCGTGTGTGCAGCCGGCGTTCATCGATTTATTAGCACGTTATCACGTCAAAATGATTTGCTTAGGCTAGTGACGAGTCTTAATTTTTAAAATAATTTATTTATCTCCTTTAACAAATAAAATATCAAAAAAATAAGACGGTGCAAACACGCATCTGGTCGATGTCGAAAATGTGTAAAAAAAGCATTGCTCTAATGTTAAATTCCAGGGAGAAAATCGAGGAATACGTTTGTATGGGAAGCGGCCGCGAGTCACGTGGTGGAGTATATATTGACTACCGAGTTTTCTATGTACCCATATTACCCGCAGAAAATCAAGGTTCTAATAAGCTATAAAATATGGTTATTAGACTTACTTTTCTAAGTTTGGGCTTTTCTTTGGCCTTGGCCAGTTCTTCCTCCAAGTATGTCCTGACCCCGACTTTGCAGTCCATCACGCAGGGGGTGTCGAAGCCACTCAGGAGGTCTTGTAACTGTAGGTAGGCTGCTGTGTAAATATTTAGTCAAGGAAAACCAAGGGATAAAGTGTGATTCATTCAACATACACATCTGATTTTAAATGATTACTTGTTAGAAAAGTGTAGCGTGATTTCTTTTTATAAAAACAGCAGAAAAAATGAATCCATCAGTACTTAAGAGGATTATCGAGGCAAGAAAATATGTAATCATGTTTTGCCCTATGCTATTTGCATGGTACCGAGATTACTATAGCATTGCAAACAAAATATAGCCGCAAAATGGGGTTTGTAAAACTGATTCGCGAATTCTGTAGAATTAGATGTGCTCTTTATTTATCGAATTATCTTTAATTCATTATGCACTAATTGTTTCTTACCTTCATGAATTAAAATGATCAAGATACACTGCACTTGATGTTCCGATGCAGTGTGCCCTATGCACCATTGGGTGCGGATAAGGGAAAGTAGTAGTAATTGTTTTTTTTTTTCTGCCACCTTTAGTTTTCTTAAAAGGAGAAAAAATGACAAAAATGAAGGCTTCCCGTTTTTTCCACGTGGAACTAACAGTTTTTTTTTTCAGAAATCAGTCTACGTATTTCCCCAGGAAATAGTTTAAAGGTGTTTCTCATAATTTTTTGAAATTTCTGTGGCTCTTAATTAATCCCAAATATTACTTTAAAATGCTAAAATTTCTAATGCTGACCTAAGGTGAAGACTTATGTATTAAATGCTTTCAGTGAATTTATTAGTTTAATTACCACTATCTTATATTTAAAAAAAATTATCATTACCACACCTTAAATGAAAAAAAAATGTACAAGATAAACATCAGAGTGATTATTTACCATCATCTTTAATGAAGTATGAATAATTATAAAAAAGTTTTCTTAGATATCTATTTAAATTAATTATTGATTTCAGAATTATTATGCATTCTCATTTATTATTCGATGGTGGAAAGAAAAAAAGAAAAAAATACTGTTACCAAGTGACATGATATTACTATGTCGCTTGGTATCATTTTCCGTTGCACACATTATGTCACTTAGTAACATTTTCCTTTCAACCGTCGAATTTTAAAATCTTAAATTTTTTAAAAAGGTATTTATTTTTTAGACCATTGTATTGACACCTCAAAAGTTATTGGATTAGAAATATGATGTAAATGACCTATAAATGTACAGCTGCCTCAATAAAGACAGGCGTGAAGAATTTTTTATTCACATTGTGGAATTTCAGGCCAAGAATGGACTAAAACAAACTTAAATAAAATATGGCATTGGTTGCGAAGCAGAAATTGTTGTTTCAGTTCATAGAAGAAACATATTATTTAGATTTTTTTGAAATATATAAATAGAACAAACAGTTTAATCTTAGGTATAGGTATCGACACTTAAAGAAGCCAATGCTGATAGGGTGACCATATTGTGAAAATATAAAATTTTATATTTAACATTTGATTTTAAATTACGATGTGCAATCAAAGAACATTTTTCAATTTATTTATTAATATAACAATTATTGCAGATACATTAGGAATAATGTGATTTTTGTTGTTTTCTGCTTAATTTTTTATACAATTGATAATTTACATAAGTACATTCAAATTAATCTAAATTTAGCAATTCCTTACTATTTTACAAAATAAAAACCTTAAATATTTACATTTCTAATTAAATATATTCACGTTTTGCTATCAATCGAAAACTGTAAAAATAATATTTTAGTGTAATATTGCAACATCCGAAAAAAAGAACAGAATAATAATAAAAAACGGTTTTAAATAGTAAAAAATTTTTTTTTTTCTGACAAAAATTTTCATAAGTATGGCAGATTAAGTAAAATTGCCCAAATTCTTGTTAAAATGCACTTTTTTATTTGGTTTTCTTTATACTTTATATTCCTAAATTTGAGTTTATACATATTCCCATAAATATTTTATAATTTTCTTAAATTTTTTAATTAAAAAATTAACATGTAAAAAGTACTTGTACCGTAAATAATTGAATAAATAAATATGGTCACCGTATGTTTTCTGACAAATTTTTACCGCCAAAAACTTTGAACCAATCAGGTCATGCGATTTTACGAACACATTTAAATAACTTCATTATAACACATAATATTTGTTTATGTATTAGTATTGCCTTTCTATATCACATTTAGACATCTATACCACTGGATGTTTTTGTTAATTATTTCTATTTTAAGATACCTAGTGCCTTTACAGACGGATCGGACCGGTTTCGGTAAAAAACCGGAGATATCTTTTCACACGGGAAGGACAAAGTCACGTGACTTTTCATACAAAAAGTAGGTTCATTAGTGATGGGAACCATGGAACTTTCCCGTTCCTTAAACGTTATTCGCTCTTCTTCTTCTTCTTTAATTAAATCTTTAAAGGAACATGGATATCAAAGGGTTTAAAAAGCTTATAACCAGTCATAGGCTGGGTTAAGTGGCCACTACCATAAGGTAACTACTATTATCTTCTCCTATCTGCGCCTGGTGGTTCACGTGACTGACGTTCAAGACTATACTCTATTCAGACCAGTAGGCCCATGGGCATCACGTGGAAATTGCGTTAGGGTAGGATTCCTAGTTATCGACATCATTTTACTTTATTTATTTATTTGATTAATTTTTTCTTTCATTAAGTTTATTTTAACAGAAAAATAGCATTTAAATGTACATTGTGCATTACTTTGAATGCATGGTATTTAAATAGGCGGTTGAGGAAATGACATCGGTGACGTCACCGATCGCATTTCTAACAAAACTTAATTATATTTGTAAAAAAATGGAACGTCTATAGTTTTTTTGCTTGAATAAATAATGTCGATAACTAGGAATCCCACCCTAAAACAATTAGCACGTGATCTTCGTATGTCTGCTGTTCTCGACTCTGTGAATAGAGTATAGTTTTGAACGCCCGTCACGTGAATATCATGCGTCTGGGATGATATGACTTATGACTGAAAATGCTATATGTGACGTCACATATCGTCTACCATAAAAACTTTTTGGTTTATAGAGCTCAACTTTTTTTTCTTCTCTTTTTATGGCGGCCATGCATGAGATCGCGGGTTCGATTCCCTACGGCGTCAATATGAAATATTTATTTTTAATGTATAAAAATATACTATTATTTATTGTCTTATGGGATAAGACATATGCTTTTACAATATTAAAAAGTTATAAAAATTTTATTGTGAAATATAGATGAAATACATTAATTTGAAATATTATTCGTACCTTTGTGATTTTTTAATGAAGCAGAAGATTTGAAAGACTTAGTTTTTTTGCACACGTAATTTTTATTTATTCATTTACGTACAAGTCCATAAAAATATTATAATTCAACGAATTTTTTTACAAAGAAAGAAAAAAAATACAAGGACAGAAATAAACAGCAGTCATAGAATAGATTTTTTTTATATAAAATAAAATGCATATGCTAACTAGACAGATTCTTCAGCTGATTTATAAGGAAAGACCTTTACACCAAAATAATCAAGATCTTGATGATCGTTCACCCGCCTGATCATTCTGGGCAAAGGTGCCTGTGCACCATAATTGGTCCTGACGAGGAACAGCATTTCATTATTTCTTAGTCTACGGGTGGGAACGTTAAAATTAAGAAAATAAATCATTTCAGGGGCATCAATGAGACAGTTCATAATTTTATATCCGCAATGTATCTGCGTTTTTCAAGACTTGATATACTCAAAAACTTCTCAATTACATTATGAGATATTCTTTTGCTGACACAAATTATAACACCTCCTCCTCTCGTCTTGCCAAAAGTTGAAGAACGATCGCATTTAAAGATATTGTAGTCAGTCAACCCAAGTTCAGAAAATTCAATACTTTCAAGATTCAAATCATTTAGCCATGTTTCGGTGAGAGAAAAATGATATCATAGTGGCAGATAGTAATATCACAATGACAACATTAGCGAGTAGCGAGTCTGCCGACTGCCGACTGCCGACTGCCGACTTCCGAGTTCCCTGACGCGGGTCGCGGGTGTTGTCAAATACTATATTCATTGTACGTTTATTTAGTGGAAATTGAAGTCATTAATACTTTTTAAATGTTTTTTATGGACTTCGAGAGCAAAACAACTGAAACAGAGGTAGGGTAGACTGGGGAGTACTGTATAACTTATCATTGTCGTGTCCCACGACGAAATCAATAAGCCGTACCAAATAAATAATATCGGTTTGATAACTAATAACGCGGTCAAGCTGTCGCGATCTCCCCCAGCCAATCGCGACGCTCGGTTTCGTTTACTTTTAACAAACTAACTCGCTAAAACAGGATACAATCCCCCCTCGTCCAGCACCGCCCCAATAACCCCTCACCCTGTCACGATTCATACGAAAGTAGCAATGTAACTTTCATTTCAAGGTCCAGCTGTTTCTAAAAATAGATCTGCGTATGCAGGAAGTTACCCCTCCCGACCCCCCGCCCCGTCTTCCCTTCCGATCTAACTCCGCGCACGGGCTCCGCAGCTCATTATTTTTTTTCAGAATTTTTTTTTATATAACCCAAGAGTACAATTTTATTTGACAAAACGCTCAACTTTTATGTACTTATATTTTTTTTAACAAATACGAGCCCAACCATGAGAGATAATTGAAAATATGTTATTAAATAAAGTGTAGAAAATTTACTTGTTAGTGCAAATAAAAAATAATTTTGAAAAAAATCTTTATTAGTTTGGGAGATATACGCGATTCAGTGGATGACATGCGTATTTTTTTCTTGATTTCTCCTTTTATTATTTTTCACTTGTGTTTGTGAAGTATCTAAATTGTCAGAATCTGAAATTATAAAAATTTCGCCCATAGGCGTCGAACATTATTTAAATTTTTCCTTCTTAAAAATAACCGTTATTTTTTGTCACAGGTGACATGTATAAATGGAATCGAAAAATCACATCACTAATATTCGTTAATCATAAAAATGAGCTGCTAGTGATGAACCCCGTTATTGGTGAATATTATCGAATATCGAATAATTAAACGGAACAAATTATGATTAAATTAAAACACAACTAATATACTACAAATAAGAATGATTTTATAACCACCAGTGATAATAAAAATATATTTATCTTTTAATATTCAATAAATAATGATTTTGGTGGTGTGATAAAACTTATTTGAATTTTAACTCATGCTTATGATTAAGATATAAACAGGGATACATTTTTATTGATACATTATACTATATATAGAAGAAGATACTATATAATTGTGTACAGTTGACTAATTCGTCGAATTTCAGTTTACTATGGCAAGTTTTCGTGAATATCCGGTTGATGTCTAGTTGATCGCACATATATTTTTAGAATGTATTTTAATATGGTAAGTTATAGTTTTGTTTCAAGAGCTTTTGGTTCTTTAAAAAAATGTGTTCAAATGTTACAAATGTGAATAAAGAGAAAAGAAAGTGTTTTTTGTAAAAAAAGTAGTTATTTTGAAATTTCATCATTACTGACCATGCACATCACTACAAAAGTACATCTGATTTTGGCTACCGGTTGAACTTCAACGTCACGTGTGAAAGATGCGTATGCTACCCCATGTGAATTGAATTTTTAAAATGTCTTCATGTAAATCTTATTTATTACATGAACTTGCATAGTTATGTAACTGTGAAGGCACGACGCAAATAATGAACAAACCGACCGCATTTAAAATTTTGTTTTTTGTTTCATTTTATTTTATTTCATTCTATTTTATTTATTTTGTTTTATTTTTATATTATATTTTATTTTATTTTATGTACTGTATCAAAGATGATGCTAAATAAAAGGATTATTATTATTATTATTATTATTATTATTAAACAATAAATGTGAACGATTCTCTCCCTAAGCATTTTTTATTCAAACGCATTTATCGGCAATTCTTGAAGGGATCTGTAAACATGCAATCTGCCACACGTCTATGAAAAACAGTAACATCTTTATAAAAAACATTATAAAAAAATTCAAATTCCTCACTGTCCCTTTTCCTTGTGTGTTCAATAAAACCGATAACATTTTTAATTGTAGCATTATTCTTAGATGAATAATGTAAAAAAATATCACTTATTTATGATTGTATTTTGTAAAGGATACATTCTCCGTCATCACTCAAGATTTGCCCTTTATATTCTGGGACAAAGGGACGCAGAGTGTCATTCATCAAAATCTGAAAATGAAAAAAGTCATGTAATTAAATACAATTAAACACAACAGTAGAATATTTTGTACCGATTTTTTTACGAACTTGCATTGGATTGTCATTTTATTGTATGATTATTTAATGTGTGCATAGCTTCGAACAAGAATTCACTAGAAGAGCGTTTCCATACAAATTTTTCTAAAAATATACGCTTCCTAGGGTTAATTACATAACACCACTTATTATCAAACTCCACCGTCTCAACACTCCAGCACTTAGGCCAATACACGAAACATGTGACGTAGCTGTCTAGTGATGACGTAGATGCCTATTGATGACGAAGTGAGTGACTTAGTGGGTAACTAGACACCTCAGCCACACTTCTCTAAAATTCTTGTTCAAAGGTGCATAGTGTTATTATTAGTATAAAGACAATAAAATTTGTTTTAAAATAATATTTAAATAACTTAGGAATTGGGTGTCGCTTAGGCTCTTATATTTCTCTACTAACAGGTTGACCTCTATTGAAGTTGAACTATTTTTCTATGGTTGTTCGATTTACTGATCAAAATTCTAATCGATTGTTACCTGGAAGCACGTCTCTTCCTTGGGGCAGAGTTTCTTGAGGATGGTTCCCTGATCAGGTCCGGCCTTGAAGTTCCCCTGATGACCGGCCAACTGCACCCAAGGGTACCGCTGCTTCTTGTAGGTCTGGAAGAACGGAGTCCACTGCACAATGTTCCGGAGTTTCCTCCATCCAGACGTCTGGAAACAAACAAATCATATTCAAACGTTTGTCAGAGGTGTTCTAGAAGGAAGCCATCTTAGGAAAATGTCCTAGCCGTCCTAGCTAGGATGTTACTAATACAATTTTTACAAATACCATAATAATGATAGAACTACATATTAGAGAAATTTAATACGAATACATGAGCATGGACTATCACTACGCTCATCGAATGAAAAAACACTCTGTATTCCTAGGCATCACACTTCCTTTTTTACGAAATCATTCACTGTCCAGGCCGCAAGACTATGGAACGATTTACCACGGGATGTAAAAGATGCGCCCTCCGTATTTGTTTTTAAGAAACGTCTGAAGCATAACTACCTCTCCTCAAACCTCTAAAACACCCTTCATTCATCCTCTTCCCTATCCCTTTCCTTCCTTCCTCTTTCCAATTCCCCAGTCATATTTTAGTAAGTATATTCATCTTGTAAGTAATGCTATGTAATTTTAAAGCTGTGTCTTTCCACCAATACTCGGTACAATAAAAATCATCACTAAATAACTGAGGGTTGGTTGGAAGATATTGCTTAAAAGCAATAAGCCCGCCCTTGTACTTTTGCTATGTAATTGTACATGAAGTTTTAAATAAATAAATAAATAAAACACGCTAATCTTCGAACAAGAATTTCAGATAAGTGACATTCCATACTTGAAAAATACTACCGTCTCAGAGGTGTCTAGTTACCCACTACGTCATCAATAGGCATCTATGTCATCACTAGACATCTACGTCACACGTTTCGTGTATTGGCCTAAGTGCTGGAGTCTTTAGACGGTGGAATTTGATAATAAGTGGTGTTATGAAATTATTTCTTATGATCTTCTTAGAATATTATTAAGTCCAGCTATAGCAGGAACAAGTATATGTCTTACCTACCTACTTAATAACCCACATGTGTAATAATGTCAACAAAACCAATTTACCAAGTAGGTTCTTATTTGTACCTAATTAGTAGTTGTATTAATAAAATATTCTTACTTTATCTTTTTTTGTAATTACAGATCCAACAATACACACGTTGACAACAAAAGACATCTTGAACTTTCAACTTTATAACGAACTGTTGAATAAAAAATCAAACAGACGACACTTTTACACAATTAATCACGAAAATTATCCACTAAAAACGAAACAATTAACGTGTATTCTTCTTTTTGCAAAACGTGTTTTTGTTCGCGATGTTATTTGACAGCTCTGCAACTTCGTCCAAAATACTACATGAAATGTAATAATTTCATAACTAGGTCTGCCGATATAAGCGTAAATAATCAAAATCGTTCACTTAGATAAGAAATCACTTTGCGAATAGCAACGTCTGTTTTGAACTACGACTAAGCAACAAACTAGAGTCGAACTTTCATGAAGTAAAAATGTGCGCTCTGAGAAACCATTTTGAAATGACGCGCTCAAACGCAGACAGTACGCAGGCGGTTCTCAAAATTTCTAATAAAAGCATGAAATTATGTGCAGGTCGATAGGTACCTGCCCCTACCTTAAATAATATTTCTAGGAAAATGGGTACCCACCTATCTAAACAAAGGAGAAATTTCTCATAGACCGTTATAATATTACATTCCACGATGAAATACATACATTGATCCATTTCTACCTTCGACGAGATTTTTAAAATGTATAACTCCATGGTATATTCATTTGCAATACGTTATGAATGAATACATTCCTAACAACATTTTTACTAAGTACCTACAAAATATCATAACAGTTTATTGCTATTAAAAATTACAAATAAAACTATTGCTGTTTTTTTTCAATAGAAGCTACATTTATTTTTTTTACCTTGCTTATGATGTTCAAGGTTTATATTTCATCAAGTGGATTTTTTATGCATATATTTTGTTGGGATCAGGCGGGATACATCTGGTGTGGACCAAAGGGAACTTCTCCACATTTGCCTGAGATGATGAGAAAACCACGGAAAACTCATCATGCAGAACTAACTACTATAGCGGACTATTGATGGACATCAACAGTCTTCTGACGTGAAGCATTGCTGGTGTAATAGGGAGTAGAAGGTGACTTTTTTAGAGAAGAGGCTGGGGGGGGGGGGTTTAAAACGGTATATTTATGTAATAGAGTATGTCGTAATGGATAATTATTTAGTTGGCGAAGGAAAATAGGGGAGTATAAAACCCAAAAACTGCCAACGGTATGTAAGTAGGTACCGCATAATGTACATTCTGTAAGCCCGCTACACACGTAACGATATATCGTAGCGATTAATCTGTGCAAACCGATTTGCGCAGATTTTTCGATCGTGTGTAAAACAAATCGGTGCAGATTATCGTTCATCGGTGGCAGTTGCAATTTCTATTAGATAAATCGTTGTCGATTGCGCTTGCGCAGTTTTATCGTCGCGTGTGGATGGCGATCGCTCAGTTCGCGCCTTTTTTTTAAAACACATAACCAGGCCTAATATCGCAAGTGCGTCATCATCTTCCACCGTGGATGACATGTTTCTTGCGTGAGCTTCTGCGGAGAACTGACCAACTGACGATCGACGTCGATATCGGAGGCGTGTGGAGACACTAGGAACGTTCTATTTATCTGCACAGTCTGAAATCGCTACGATATATCGTTGCGTGTGTAGCCGGCTTAATGCAGGTAGAGAAAAAGTGGCTGATTCTGACTTGTACTAATTATTAGACACTACAATAAATTAAGTTAAGTTAATTTCCCACAAACTGTCACTTATATGTAATAATTCAATACAAAAGCAGGTAGATAGATAAGTATATTATCGAATAACAGTCTTTTTTTTTTTAATTGGTAATAAATTTTTAGAACCAATATATAATATATGGCCGATGACGTCCAAACATGGTCACGAATACACAATAGACACACATACGTCATGACAGCAGTTCATTATACAAAAAGATATTCCGTTGAACTTTAAGATTTGTTATCACAGAAACGTAGGTTAACAAGAACGTAAACAAATAGCAGCAAGTTGCTTCGAAAAATTATTGTTAGTTGTTGTATTTTACTAAAATAGTATCGTTCCCAATAGTAAAGAATTCTTAATACATACAATATTGAAATCAAACATGAAAGATTTTAGTTCTATAAACAACATTTTGAGTGTGTCCAAATACTTGTAGACAAAAACTGGATCTCTAACTAAAATGCTTAGCATTTTTTTCAATGCATGACAGAGAGTGTTCACATGTGAAGCATCGTGCCATTTTACTGTATATTGGCAGATATGGATATCAAATACTAGGTGAAATGGGGAATGTTTGTAATACATCAAGTGGCCACTTAACCCAGCCAATGACAGGTCATAAGCCCTGTAAACGCCTAGATATCCATATTCTCTTCCAAATTTCTCGTCTCTGTTGAGATGTCAAATTGTGATTTTAGTTCTATTTGTTTATTGACAATTGTTTCGCCTCGTTAGGCATTTGTTAGGATTTCAATTATAATATGAGATTCTATAAAATAATTGCCAACTCAATAAATTTTTAATAGCTTCAATGTTACAATGTACCTAAGTATCTATTGTCTTAAATGAAGGGAATTGTTCTATAAAACAACGTTTTTCTATTAGGTAGGCACAAGAAGCATTATCGACAAATTAATAAAGGTCTTCTACGATGGTTCGGTCATGTAGAGCGAGGGAATGATGAAAAAACGGCTAAAATAATCAAGGAAGGCCGAGAAAGGTGGTATGATCAGGTATGATCAGGTAAAACAAATACTTGAAAGAAGTGATATGAAAGGCCGGAATAATCGGCATACATGCATGAGAAGATGGAGGGAGCGAGGGAAGTGTGTGTCATCATTCCATATCAAATCCCTATGTGGAGAATTTATCTTTTTCTACTTCTTCTTAAGGTAGACCTAAGGGTCTGTTTAAGTCTCATTCAACGCTGCCTCTTGAGATGTCGTCCAAGAGGTCGGCGGCCAGGTGGGCCGATTAATTTTTTTATTTGTGCATCAATGTTACTGTTTAGAATGATTATATTTAATTTATTTAGGTAAAACCCCGTTCCGAACTGATATAGATGAGATGCTTCACGGATTTGTGAAAATCACATTCAAATCAATACCCCATCGGGAATCGAGACAGCGGCCTCAAAAAGGCATTACACATGACGGAAATTCACTGGACGGCATCTTAATTCATTTGTGTGAAGACGACGCTCATTTACAGTAGGTGGAGCCTATAATAGCAAGGAAGATCACAAAACCTATTAATTAATTTTATTTTTAGTGCTTTCACACAAACATGTATAAATTACGCAGAGAACATCATAGTCTAAGCTTAAACCGAGAGGCGCACAGTTTACACCCGCGCTGTGCAATCGGTTTCCTGCAAGGCATCGGACCCTCCCGTATTATATAAGGGTAATTATATAGTAGGTACTCATGAAAGCTTTTACCAAGAGCTGGTAAATCGCCGACCAATCAGAGCATTATTTTTCAAGTATTGTCACAATGGTTGCTATAAGGACATAGCATTAAACTTCTTTAAGTTTTTGTATGGGAAATGTTCTCATAGGGCTATTCTTTGCACTTTTATCTTCCTTGTGTAATACTAAGAACTGATATCGCGTAAAAAAGGCCTTTGGTTTTTCAACTGTTCTGTTGCATTGATTTCTTTATGCAATATTGACGTTACGTGGAAATACTGTCATGTAGTAAATATTCGCTTGTAAATAAATATTTAAATGAGAATTAGACCAAAATGCTCAGCAAATATCAATCTAACCTACCAATACCTATACAATGCTCAAAAGAATAGGTACGCAATGAATAGATAATATGCTATGTAGCTATCAACACCATGTCACAAAACTATTGGTGGGTACTCTTGTTTTTATTCACAAACGATTCGCACCGTGAATAGGGTTTTGTCACTAAGACGGAATATGAGATTCGATACATTTAAAGTTAATTTTTATATCTCGCCTACCTACCACACCTAGCTAATTTTTGACGTGATAACGTCTAATAAATCGATGAACGCCGGCTGCACACACGAAAAAGCATGACTCATTGTCACGTTCCGCCTGAGCCGAGTGTGCAAGTGAGAGCGCGGAACAAGCGATAGAGAGGTAGATCAGCCCAAGCGTTTGGTTTGTGACGCATCTATCTCTCTTCCACTCCATCGGCCGATGCGTCCGAGTAGAAGAGAGACAGCACAAAAAACAACACGCAAGAAGAACACACAAGAAGAAAAAACAACACACAAGAAGAAAAAACAACAAAAAAAAATAATTTATGGAAAAAATTGTAATTTTCAATTAACTCCTGCTTTGTATTATACAAAATAATGATAATTCAGTAATAGTAATTCAATTTAATTCATAAAAGTATGCTATTTTTCATCAATGTTTTCTTATGACGTTATCACGTAAAATTATCGCCCGTAAACCGACTTTACAGACAACCAAAAGTTTTTTTTAAATGCGATATTCAACTCAGATATATACTGCGTCTTTTAGCGTTTAAATTTTTAAAATTCAACGTCATCCTATATCCCATATTTTCAAACGAACGGTAGCAAAATTTCAGAATGCGACAGTCCTACCGCCTACCGGTAGATATTATATACAGACGTGTCGACCTTGAGACAAAAATTTGCCCGGATTTTGTAAAAACTGCTATTTATACTCTTGTCTTGTACAACATGTTACCAGTCTGAAGATGCCCGTTACAGGGTGAAAGCGCTAACTGGTCAAAATTAACAAAAGTGGAAGTGTACCAAGTATTTTTTATTTTACTTTAATTAGTTATATGTTAATAATTTAATCATGGAATTCCACCAAGTAATGTCAATAAAAAATATAAATCAAAATAATATTTAGTTTAATTCTCAATATTTTTTTCAAATAAAACATAGGCCTACAATGTTGGACCACCGATTGTAATTACCATTGACGTCATAAGACCGTTTGATGTCAAAGTGTGGGAAACGACCCAAGGTTATCTTTTTTTACAGCGAAACACGCCTTAGAAATATTTTACCTCAACACAATAGGAGTCTCCATGTAAAAAAGGAATAAAAACATGTTAATTTTTCGTATAAATGATAATTCATTGAATAGGGTTGATTGGTTATACAGGAGGTATATTCGAAGTGCCCACTCCAAAAAACGTCTACATGTTGTGTGTATCACAGTTTTGACACGTATATGACGTCAATCGTTAAAACCTGCGATATATATACATGTAGACACGTTGGTGATCACAGTACAGTACCAGATCATGTCTCGACAAATGGGGAGTTATAATATTTATTGACTGAGTTAGCATTTATTTTATAGAACTCCATATTTATTATTATTAATATTTTAGAATTAAACTCGATTATTTGGTTACCTACTTTCATTTGGTGAGAGCGTTTTCGCCTTGTAAGGGCATTTTAAAACTTTCGGAAAGTGCCCTGACAAGGTGAAACAGCCGTCCTTCCAAAAAGTAAACAGAATAATGGAGTTACTTGCCTACTGATGTAAATTTTCTCCATGCAAAGGTTTGTGTTTTACGATGATCTATTACGTATTTTATTTATCCATCTCGTAGTATAGTGGTTCTCGTGTTGGGGTGCCATGCATGAGGTCAGGGGCTCGATTCCCAACGGTATAATATGAAATATTTACTTTAATGTGGAGCTTAAATATTCAGAACCTATTTTCCAACACTTACACCACACTCCACACACGTACCACAATACAACATATACACAACATAAACATTTCAAATGCTTGTTTCCTCACTCTTGGTGTCCTCAGAAATTTATTCTGTACATTGTGTTGTGCACTTAATTGGTGCTATGTTATATATATTGCCTTGATATATTAATTTAAATTTATTATACCTACATAGCTCTGCGTGCATAACATTAAAATATAAATAAACTTGGTTCCGTGCGTAGAAGAAATAGAACACGATTTTTTCTATCCTTCATACCATGGTAAAGATATAAAAAATATTAACACGTTCTATGCACATAATTCCGTATTTCATTGTATCACTTTCAAAGGTGGAGCTGGATCGGACACGATACGCGCTGGACGTTAAAAGTGGAGCGCTGCGATTCTACTAGGGTTTAAGACATTTTAGCGATTCCCTTAACTGTCACTCAACTGTCACTGTGATCGGAATCGGATTTTTTGCTTCAAAGTAGAATAGAATCTTGGTAGAATCTCTCAAGGTCTATGCATTCCACAAGACATATAAGATCAACATTTTTGGAGAAGCAAATTCGTCGAATAAGTAAGGTTAAAGATAAACGATTTGACAGCGATTTGACAGCGATTTGACAGTTCGGTTTGGGTTTACGACCGGAATAGCAGCCCAACGGAACGGGGCACGGAAATGTTGGAAGACCGGTGGTCTGACAGCATAACGAAAGTCGCAGGAATGCAAGGACCAGGGATATGAACGAGTGGAAGAATAAACGAGAGGCCTATGTCCAATATTGTAATTGAGGAAGGCAAAGAAGATAAGATTTAGAATAAAAGAAAAATGTGGTGATAATATTGTCAAAGTGAAGCTGAACAAATGAGTTTTAGTCTAACAATATAAATGTGTGTAGTGTGTTTGCGAATATGTAAAATCTACTCTTAACACATGTCACAAATGTGTATTAAATCGAAAAAATACACATGTTAAGTTAATGAGAATTATGACGTCAATCTTCTGTATCATTTTTAAAATCTTACGATGAGAAACGTCACTTCATTTGAGTGAAGCCAGATTTACGAGACACTAATAAGCACATTATACGGGAACGAAAACTGAACAGTTTCTTTTGTAGTTTCTTGTTCAGAAAACTGTACAGTCTGTCAAAAGACACGCTAAAATATGTATTTTTTAAGCGGGAGCACACATGAAATTGTTAATATATCTAATAATGTAAATATGTTATTTGTTTTTTACGTTTTTCAAAGCATTCAATATACTCGTATCAATATCTACTTAAACGTTTACATAAAAAACACTAATTGACAGGTCAGCCAAACGTCGCGCGGACCATTCAATATTCCACACAGTTTTCCCTTTATACGCGACAGTTTGCAAACTGCATAAGAAACTGTACAGTTTTCTATCCCGTATAAAAATGGCTTAAGTAGAAAAATATCGGATCTCTCTAGTGCAATGGTATAGTAGGTACGGATATCAGTGAATGCCAGTATTTATTCTGCCTAAAAATTGATAGTAAAATTCTCTTTTGTGCATAGTAATTTGGCGCTTAATTGATTACTGCAAAATACCGTCCATATCTTCCTAATATACACGATAACTAATTGACTCACTAATCATTGATGACTACGTAACAGTGTTAAAATAGTAACGTATTTAAAATATGTAATATATTTTTGCATGTGTAATAATTCAAGAAATTCAATAAACAAATTAATTCAAGTCATTAATAAAATATACGTTTTGAATAAAAGAAACCAGTATAAATTAATTTAACCCTAGATCACTAACCATTCGTATAATAGACTACGAGTATCAAGCGTTTTTGCTGTTTCGGTAGGTTCCCCCTGCCCGCCGCCACACCCACTTCTAGTACCTTTCTAAATACTGAAATTAGTCCCCCGCAAGAACTGATTGCGGACGCACTCTTATTAGATTGAGATATTTAGCGTAATTCTCTTAAGTCTGACAGACGAAAGGTTGGTCATTCTGTAACTTTTTAATTCAAGTTAAATATGTCTTTATTTCATTATTATTGTTGTAAAAATGTATTTATTTTCTCAATAATTACTGTTGTGTAATAAGAAAATGTTGTCATTTGAAATATTTTACGTATATTTTATGACGTTTTAATTTTTTTTATTTTTCATGATGAAATGCACCGAGCAGTGAAAATGTTTGAAGAATTTCCAGAAGAGATAAAAAAAGAAAAAAGAGGTCCGTATTTAAGTCTAGGTTAAGAAAATATATTGCAATTAATATGAAATAATTATGTTTAAGGTTTTTCTATTTGCACAAAATAATAAAGTGTTTATATTAGGACATACTTAAAAAAATAGGTATGTACTACTTTAAAATCAAATAAATAAATAAATACTTCTGCAAGGGCTACAAAAGAGCTGTTAGTGGGGAACACGCTGTTTCTATGTGTAGTAGCTGTACCGCTTAGGTTAATCTCAAAATTATTTGAATAATTTGATTGCCCGAAAATTAACATTGCTGTGTAAGGTAATTTGTAATACAAAATAAAACTAATAAAATTACTATCCATTTTTTATTTCGTAGTCTGACAGACGAAAGGTTAGTTACACCGTTACTCGACAGTAAGGTTAGTGGGCTAGGGTTAAAATGATGCGTTTTGTTTTCGGCTGTTAGCAAGATGTGTTAATTTAGCGACACAGTGGATATCTGTGTTTAATTAAGGATCAGATGTTTTACATAAACCTGTAAAGGTAAATCAATATTATGTTGCCATGCTCGCATTAAAAATATATCTTTGTAAATACATTAATCATATCGAGCCATAATCGACAGAACAACGTATAGACCAGTTAATATACGTAGTATATCCACAAAGTAAGAGCCGACATCCCAAGAGGCAGCATCGAACGAGAATCATGCAGACCCTTAGGTATATCTTCAGAAGAAGAAGAATTATCCCAGAGTGAACGAAAAATGGAGAACGGGTGATTTTATACATAATTCCTTTTTTAGAACTACTATTTAACAATAAATCCCCGGAAAAAAAATATACCGTAAATATTTAATATAACATATCTCCCTGAGTGCGATTTTCTATGTCTTGTTTTATACACTTATACCTAAAACTAGGGATTTCTTGTATACCATAATTAAGGTGTCCTTGGATATAAATACTAATTCTTACCATAGGATCATTTTTTATTCAGTTTGAAATCGTAAATTCGTAAAAAACAATCACTTTTTTCATAATAAGCAACAAGAGGTTCAAAAAAATATAAGATTAGAAAAGAAAAGAAAAAACTATGTCACAGAATTGTTTCATGTACAAGGGCATTAGAATGTATAAGGAGATGCCAGAAGAAATAAAAAATGAACAAAATTTAAAGTTATTTAGGGCTAAGTGTAAAAAATATATGTGTGAGAAATATTAGTGTAGATAAGAATAGTTAGGGAAAAAAATAAATAAAGTGTAATGTTATAATATTAATCTATGTAAAATTATAAAGTAATAAATAAATATAATAATAAAAAATAATAAAAAAAATAAAAATTGGGTATTTCTCAATAATAATAATTCTTAAAAATATAGGATTAGAAAAGAAAAGAAAAACTATGTCACAGAATTGTCTCATGTACAAGGGCATTAGAATGTATGAGGAGATGCCAGAAGAAATAAAAAATGAACCAAATTTAAAGTTATTTAGGGCTAAGTGTAAAAAATATATGTGTGAGAAATATTAGTGTAGATACGAATAGTTAGGGAAAAAATAAATTAAGTGTAATGTAATAATATAAGTCTATGTAAAATTATAAAGTAATAAATAAATGTAATAATAAAAAAATAAAAAATATTAAAAATTGGGTATTTCTCAGGATCCAACTCCCATAAAAATACGAAATCAAGAAAAATGCTTGAGATTGAGTTAATTGTTCTTAAGACTAGGACATGACAAAGAAAGGAAGAAAATAGCCTACGTATGTAAAATAAATATCATTGTGTGCGTACACTAGGAGTTTACTTTTATGACAATACTTTGAAAAAATTAAAATATAATAACGGCATTATTAATCCAGATTTTCCTTGGACAAGTTTAAAAATAAATAATTGACAAGTGACAAGTTAGCTGTCTTGATATACCATGTAACAGGTTCTAATTATTTCAGTTACAAGTTACAAGAAAATAATGATCTGACAACGTGTTGCATTTTGCCGCCATTTTTTGCGGGTTGTCATAAGTAAACAAGTTTTATCTGTCAAATCGTATTATAATCTGCTTGAGTTTTTTACCGACTGAGATTGACTGACTCTGTTGGTAAAGCGAGGAGAATTGTGGAGGAGAAAGCTTTTTAAATAAACTGCAAAATATAACTGACATTACTTCAATTAATCTGGCAAAAACGTTTTTTACATGGATTAACGAAACCCGTAGTACAACCTGAAAACTGGTGAATCTACATCATATTTGGAGTCGAATGTGTAATATGACTCTTTAATCTGAGCTTAAAAAGTTATTTTTCTTCTCATAAAAGACTACCTACCACAGATTAAGTAAAATTACAAAAATTCTTATTAAAAGGCTGTTTTTTATTTTGTTTCCTTAATAGATAATATTAATTTGATTAAATAAATTATGTTTAAGAACAATTTGTAATAATTTCTCAAAAAAAAAACATACTCAATTTGCTCGATAATTTATTTTTTTACAAAATCGACTTTAATTATGATGTAGATCCACTGGTTTCCCGCTTGTACATCGTGTTATGTTACACGGTGTATACAGAAATAATAAAAACATGGAGAAAATATGTTATATGTGTATTTGACAGTTATAAACATCATTTTGTAGATTTCCTATTTGGTAATTAAAATGAATAACAACATAGTGGTGCTCCTAAAATTAAACCTCAAGAACATAATATCTCATTTGTAAACCTCGAAAAATAAGACTAATGTGAACGGGAGAAAATGCGTAATTTATAAATATTTAATAAATAATTGGCGAACGAAGGTTACTCAATCCTCCTATAATAATTGACATGTAATCGCAATTTTTTCAATATTTCAGTAGCAGGCAAGTATAGTTACTAGTTACGCGTTAGGACCCCTATTAACTTAGCGAAAATCTGTCTTATGCGATCTCTCAGGCGAATGTGTGGTAAGACTATATGTATGATAGGTGTACAAATGTCGAAATCAGAGCAGAGTGCAAGGCTGAGATAAGCATTATCGACAAAATTAAGAAAGGGTTTTTACGATGGTTTGGTCATGTGGAGCGAATGAGTGATGAAAGAACGGCTAAAAGAAGTTTAAATGCAAGTGTGCCTGGATGTTGAAGCCGAGGACGGCTGAAAAAGACATGGCACGACCAAGTACGACAAGTACTTGAAAGTGGACATGTGAAAAGTCGGAATAATCGGCGTATGTCCATGAGAAGATGTATGAATGTAGAGGAAGCAAAGGAAGTATGTCAGGACAGAGTGGTATGGCGTTCTATCCTCTCTGCCTGACAGTACGGAGAAATGGCGTGATGTATAGTTAGTTAGTTAGTTAAATCTGTTTTTCCATTTTTTTCTTTCGCATGGATATTTGTCGGATGTACTTTTCAGAAGTTTACCCCCTCCACCGATTTCGGCGTAGTGGCGCACAAATGTATTGCAAGCTTTGCACTAGGAACTAGGTGGTAATGTCCTATCAAAAATATTTTCTTCGGGACATCGATGATGCGGTAAGGATCAAACCCGTTCTAAAAAAAAAACTATTTTGTGACCAAAATACACTACAAAATTAATTGTATTTCATAAATTTTATTTGATTATACAAACTGCGGTGCAATTGCGGTAGTAAACCCAAACGTCACTAGACGCCCATTTCTCGCCGAACTGTCAAATCGCTGTCAAATTCGTTGATCTCTAACCTCACTTATTCGACGAATTTGCTTCTCCAAAAATGTTGATCTTTTATGTCTTGTGGAATGCATAGACCTTGAGAGATTCTATCAAGATTCTACTCTACTTTGAAGCCAAAAATCCGATTCCGATTTTTGACAGTGACAGTTGAGTGACAGTTATCAGAATCGCTAAAATGTCTTAAACCTTAGTAGAATCGATCCCCTGCGCCTCGATTCTGTTAACTTTTTTCAACTACTGCGCATACGATTTTGTACTGAATTCGTATGCGCAGAAGTGTCTAAAACCTTAAGAGAATCGCACTGATGATTGACATTATAAAAACCAACAAAAAATAAAATAAGTAACTTGTTCTAAATAAGTGGATAGGTAATGGATAGCTACACATACATAGGTGCAGTTATTTATATTTATACCTATGTTTTATTTAGTAAGAAATACGAATTTTTAAAAACATATTAAATTATTATCAAATTTTTTTATTAGCAAGTAGCAAATAAGTACAAAAATATATTATATTTATGGCAACTGCATCCAGAATTACTATTAGCCTTAGTTTTTTATGCATATTTAAATAAATGCCTACTTTCGTGTCATTGAAAAATATAATTTACCTGAAGCTATAAATTTTAAAATGATTATTGTACTTGTTTTGATAGCATGTTGGAATGCAATATTATAATTATATCGGTATAAAAATAGAGTTATTTTCTATTCCCGTAGCACGTTAGAACTTTTTACATTGCCATGCGATTCCATATTTAATTATCTATGTCGTCAATGATAAATTATGATAATTTATTATGCGAATGAAATGAAACTATAAAGATAAATTTAAAAACAGTGATTGGAGTTGCTTGAGTACACATTAGTTCAAAAATGAATAATTTAAATGCGTCTACTGGTAAAAAGCATTTGTTAGAATATTAATTATGTAAATATTAATTTGTTTCTGAAAATTTCTGCTTGAAGATTAGAGGCACGTAATTCGCAACCTTTATAACTCCTGCATCACACCTGTTCTCCTTTATGGCTGCGAATCGTGGCACCTAACCAGGGCCCAAGATAGCAGACTTCTGAGCTTTGAGAATAGGTGTCTTAGAAGAATTTTAGGTGTGCGGCGGTTTGACTTTGTAAGGAACACAGAGGTGAGTCAACGGACACAGCAACCCTTGATATCTACCGTCATCCGGCGAAGGCGTTTCGGCTGGCTAGACCAATACTACGTATGCCTCCCGAGAGCCTTAACCATGCTTGCCTATTTTACAAGGCATCAGGTTCTCGGCGTCCTGGTCGTCCACTGTTGACAATTCGCCGGCAGTTTGCGTCAGAGCTGCGGGACGTGGACTTGACTTGGGAGGATGCACGGGAGCTGGCGGCCGATCGCTTGGCCTGGAGGCAGTTTGTGAATTCCATTCCGCGTAAGAAAATAACGATTTGTTTTCATTGTTATTGTGGAACTGAACAAGTACGTGACTATAATAAAATTAAATAAAAAATATCCTGACGTAAGATAAATTATCTCAATTAAAATCAAGACTGCCAAACATTTATCTCATCAGAGAATTTATATAGGCGATACCCACATACAAGAAAACGCGTGGTTGTTAACAATGGAATAATGTAAGAAAAAAAAAAAGTTATGTCTTGCAACCTACGAGACATTAACAAGACCAAACTAATACAGTAATGATATTCATGTGTTGTCATTATATAGATAAACTATTAATTTATCAATAAATAGTAACGAATTCATATTAATTCATAAAAAATATCGATTAAAAAATGATTTGTTGAAATTATCTACTAAACTAAAATTTTCTGTGAATGCAGAAAAATAAAGCAAAAAATCACAAAACCATCAGTGCAATCCGTTTGCAAATCTGATAATTAATAAGCGAGATGTAATTATTTATAGTTTTATTCCGCATACGATCGGTGACCTTTCATACAAAATCTTTACGAAAATCAAACTTTAAATTATCGTATCTCTGTTATCAATCATTCGGTTTTTAAACGGATTGCACCGGCGATCTTATGATTTTTGTTTAATTTTTCTGCATTCACAGAAAATTTTGATTTACAAACCCATTTGAAATAGGTAAATAATTATTGGTAAAATGAAAATAATTGTATTATGAATGTTTGGCGTTCGGGGTTTATTAATTGACTTCAACTAAGTAAAAATTTATTTTGACATTTGAGTTATTTAAATTCGTAATTAACACAACGCTTTTTAAAAATATGTTTTTAATAAATGATTAGATCTTGTACATATCATTTTCTTCACAAATAAAAATTTTCTGATAGCGTGATTTAACAGAATTTACTTTTGTTAAAAGACATAAAATGCATTTTTAAATATTACCAACCAAAAAATTACTCTTAAATTTTGTAAACAACCTCTTGCGCCACCTTTACGAGTATTTTCATGTTCTCATGTTAAATGTACATAGATATTAATGATTGTATGATATATATTATTGGACATATTTTATTATATACATCTCCTTCTGAGATACGCAAACACGTCCAAAAAAGACTCGCCTGTCAGAATACATATCCAAATGATTTATTAAAATGATTATCCACTACATATTGCGCAAAATTCAGAAAAAAATGATCGTATAAGGTTATGTTCATAAGGTACGTTTACATAACTAAACCAACATATTTTGCGACATTAGTATGTAATAATAGTGAATTTACAAAATAACCTGTTAAGAGCATACTCCACCGCGTGACTCGCAGCCGCTTTCCCATACAAACGTATTCCTCGATTTTCTCCCTGGAAATTAACATTAGAGCAATGATTTTGTCAGAAATTTTAGATATCGACCAGATGCGTGTTTGTATCGTCTTATTTTTGACGTGATAACGTCTAATAAATCTATGAACGTCGGCTGCACACACAAAAAAGCATGACTCATTGTCACGTTCCGCCTGAGCCGAGTGTGCAAGCGAGAGCGCGGAACAAGCGATAGAGAGGCACGATCGGCCTAAGCGTTCGGTTTGTGACGCATCTATCTCTCTTTCACTCCATCGGCCGATGCGTCCGAGTAGAAGGGAGACAGCAGCAGCACACAAGCTACAAAGTGAAAGTGAAATTAACGAGTGCAAAAAAAATGTTAATTTATGGAAAAAATTGTCATTTTCAATTAACTCCTGCTTTGTATTATACAAAATATTGATAATTCAGTAATAATAATTCAATTCAATTCATAAAAGTATGCTATTTTTCATTAATGTTTTCTTATGACGTTATCACGTAAAATGATCGTCTGTAAACCGACTTTACAGGCAACCTAAAGTTTTTTTAACGATTAATTTATCTCTTTAACAAATAAAATATTTAAAAAATGATACGATGCAAACACGCATCTGGTCGATATCTAAAATGTGTGAAAAAATCATTGCTATAATGTTAAATTCCGTGGGAAAAAATCGAGGAATACGTTTGTATGGGAAAGCGGCCGCGAGATACAACTAAAGTCAGCCACTACTACTACTACTACTACTTTCATATATACGGATAGGGCACTGCATTGGTACACCAAGTGCAGTGTATCGTGATTATTTTATTGCATGAAGGTAGGATGATCAGTCTCATGCTTCAGTACCAGTGGACTGGCAGTGAAGCGTAAAACTGTTCATCTAACCTCATGATTAATGATTTTATTGAAAAATGATCAAAAACACCAAGGTGTTCTAATGCAATGTCGTATACACCATTAGATGAAGATAAGGGAAAGTAGTAGTAGTCGAGAAAATGTGCATTGTTTAACTTGTCTTGGTAACTTGGTACTTTTTATACGCCTGAGAGTCGATTTCATGCCACTACTATCATAACGCAATAAATTCCACGCAAAAATATGCAAGGATTCTGTTGAGTATTTTTTGCGTCTCCTACGAGTACAATTTTTTTACGCAGGAAGAGGGTTAAAGAATCTCGATAATTAAATATGAAGAAATATTGATATCCCGTCCTCTAATGATTCGTTATTATAAATAAAGCCTGGTTTAGGTGGGTAATGTTCATGCGCGCAAATGTTGCCCAGAATTTTTAATCAATTCTAGCTTCGTTCGGTTTACATGGTGTCATCAAATTTTAAAATGTTAGGCGTAGTTAACTGTTTTCCCGACATAAATTTTATCCGAAATTTTTGTCTATGCATGCTTTGTGTTATAATTTCATAAGTCAAAAAGACGAAAACATTACATTTTCGTTTATGCTTTAATCAGGCAAGTTTTAGTCCTGAAATGGCATATAAAAATAACAAGATTGGTTATTAATAATTGAATATCTTTTAAAGTTAGGGTTTTATTAACCAATGTTTGTGAGATTATGGTTTTATTTTTCTGATTTCACAGAAAATTTGAGCTAGAAGCCTATTGGTTTACACGACGACTTCTGCAAGCGGAGATTGAATTGGACTTCTGTGCCTTACCCACCTAAACTAGGCCTAAGTTATGCGGTTTTGTACGCCAGAAATTTGATCATGTTCTGTATATGGATTGCTTCTATAGAACAAGATTCGTATGTCATACCAGATACCAGAGGCCATATGGTTTCAATCAGCGCAGCGGCAGCATTTTGTCATAACACCGTGGTATTTTTTTATATTTTGAAACTAACTGAATTACTCGCGTGCCAGTATTTCTCCAACTGTGTGGACCTTTTTATTTATTATTTACATTTCATTAATTGATCAATATTAATCAACAAAGATTAAGATTAATCAACTAGCCAAAACATATGTATGGAGCATTTTAATGTCTCCTGCATGACAGTATAGAAGGAATGGCTGTGGGGAGAAATTCCTGAGGGCGAGAATTCGAGAGTGTGTAAGTACATGAACTGCGCCTCATATACTGAGCTGAAGAAGACTGCGGAGGACAGAGCGCAGTGGAAATTACGATACAGAGCCTTGCTGCAGACCAATCCCCAGGATTGAGATATCGAAAAAAATAATTGATTAATTTAAATGTCTTTAAGAAATTGAAATTTAAACTAAAAAAACACATTTATTTCAAACAACTATAATCACTATTTTTTGCTTACTTAATTGTTTATTTTTGCATATCTAGTACCTAGATTTATTTTTTAATTTACCTTAATATGATTATTACTTATATGTATACTACTTATATTTTACCTTGTTGTACTACTTATATTTACTACTTACTATTATACCTTATACTACCTATATTTACCTTACTATGATTACTACTTATATTATGTATATTTTAGCGTAACCTCCCTCACCAAGCACAAGAGCTTGTCTTTTTTATTGGTAAGGTATAGCGTTATATTGTATAATTATTGTGATATTAAGCTTCGTAAATTTGATTCGATAATGTATTCAATAAATAAATATTAAATAAATAAAAATTAATATTTTTTTATTTTATTTATATCCATGAAGTAAAAGGGCGAGAGTCCCATTTTCGAGAAAATAAATAGTAAAAATATGAGTTTATTGAAAAATTAAATTTATTATACTATTGATGAACCGATGGCGAAATAATCTTTGAAAAATAAATGACAATAACGGTTTCTTTGTTTGCTAGTAAAAACGATATCTTTATTTTTATTTATTACTTTTGAAAAATGTACCACTAAATCACCCGATATAACTAAATAAATAAATAATTATACAATCAAATCTTAAATCGAGTATTATGGAATTTAGCTGTATTATTCATTAATCTACATTAAATACACATTGAGATTAATAACACACATTGAGAGCCAGAGGGCAATCATAGCTAACTTACTATCAGCAATTAAAATTATCATTACCTAGGTACATAAAACCATAAATATGATACATGGCGCTTGATCTAAACCTACAACAATTACACATATTTATATTAATTTACACAAAATGGGTGTGGCCGTGAAACTGAAGCAAATCACGAGAATTAAATACTGGTACACAAATTGGAATAATAATAATATATCTATCGCGGTTAAATGGGCTACATGAGTACATTTTTTTTCTAAAAATATGCAAAAAAAAAAAATTATGGCTTTTTTAAAAATCAATTTAATTTCTATTAAATTTACCATTTTTTTCCGGAAGAACTTTAAATATGACCTACCTAGTCACTTTTTTAACAGAAGCTTTCATAAATTTGAATTTTATTCTTATTTTTATTGCCAATTTTTGGTTAATAATTTAAATAAATCAGCTTTTGAATGCTTGAAGCAAAAAAGTTTTTTTTTTATTTTTATTTATAAAAATAACATTACATAGAAGAAAAAAAAAGTTTTTTTTTTCAATTTAATGCTCCCGAGGAGTTTTTACAATAAACTCATTTAGGGACAAATAAAAAACACATATTCATTTTATTCTAATACGCACTGACATCGCTTAGATCACAAAATAAACACAATATATACAAAAAACAGAACCAATCCAATGAAAACATAGAACCTAAAGAAACAATAAAGTGAATTATTACAGTAACAGCAAAACCATATTATATTATATCGATGCAAGTAGGAAAGGTATCATTCAATACACTTATTAAAATTATATTTCTTTAAATCAGAGGTCCTGTTTCGATAGTTAGATACAGTTATAGTTATTTATTTATAAATTTATCCTCTGCAGGTTATTACAAAAAATTTATTTCTCAAAATCAACCAACTTTGTAATTTATTTAGGTATATTTTTTCAAATTGAAACAAAAATAGAATTAACATTTTGTACCTATATTGTAATTGCTAAAAAAAAACACACAGAATATGTCATGTTCCCCATTCTTATAAAAAGTATTTATTTATTTATTCACAAATAATAAAAAATAATTGGACCTGATTTTTAAAAAATAAAACAGTAGTTGTTGATCTGGGGATGCGATATTGTTGTTTTTTTTAACAATATGGTGTGGATTGGCAGGTTATTGCCTGTTTGCTATGCAACTGGCGATCTCTTCCAACAATCCAATATTTAGGTACTTTTATGATACTTCACTTCAATATAGATATTTTTCATATACGTGATATTACAGAACCCCTGACATAATTCTGAATGTTCCCCATTGCATTAATATAACGCTAATTATTGTAATTAATTCCTTTAGCAATACGTTCCCCGCTTGACATTTTAATGCATTTCAGATTCAGTAAAAAATGTAAGCCGTGGATTATGTACGAACAAATATGTATGTAATACTCGTATTGTGCGCAATAAACATGTAAGAAATTATTGAATGTAGATACAATATAATTTATTATCGTTTTGTACACCGCAATGTTGATTTGATATTGATTGAAGTCACAGTATTTTTAAACTAAATTTACGTGAAGCTTCATGGGGCAAACGCGTATCATTTCCGACAAATCTTTGAAAAGTCGTTATATTGAATTGTGATTCTTTTAACTGTAAGGTTCTACGCTTTCTAAAGAGTATTACTACTTTAAAAATAGGGATAACATGGGGATAACTATAAATACCCCTGCAATAAACATCCCTACTATAAATACTAGTATTATAAATACCACTACTATGAATACAGCCCTACCTACTAAAATAGATACAAACTCCAATGCAAACACCCTTACTATAAAATACCTTTACTACGTTACAGGGGCGGTACTGCTAGATGCCTATTTTGTTTAATTATAATTGGACCAATAAATTCATATAAAATCGCATAAATTTAATGACAACATATTTCTTATTTAATATCCCTTTTCAGGAAATGTCTAAAGTCATCTTTAAGATATTTCTAGCTGCTGTTTACTATACATGGTGTAACCAAACTCGATGTACAAGCGGGAAACCATTGAATCTACATTATATTTGGAGTCGATTTTGTAGAATAACACAGGCCAACAAAATGAAAAAAAAAATTTGGTGCCAGAAATCTAACATCTGATTTTAGATGTTTTTAATGTGCTGATTCCAAAAATGCCACCAGATTTTTTCTATCAGCTCTAGTTTTTGAGATACACGTTACAGGTTAAATGATATAGTTTTTTCTGATAAAGGACAACAAATAAAGAGATAAATATGTACTTAATCGTCAAAATAGAAATTTCCCAGAATCTAATTAGCCAAATGGATACCTGGAATTGTCCCTGACCCAATGTTCCTATACTAGGAACTACTCAATACAATGCTCTTAATTACTTTTATACCTGTAATTGCCTATGACCCGATCCTTCTATACCTGCTTGGCTGTACTTGATTTAGTATATTACTGAGTTTTCCCAAGTAAAGTTGTGCTATCATTTTGTGTAAATTTTGGTCGTTTTGTAGTATCAAGACACTAAACTGAAACAATGGCATCCACAAGCAGACGTACCTGTGTAAATCATCCCGATGTTTTTTGTTATGTGTGTGGTGAATACACTTTGAAAGAGAGCAGAAAAACGATTTCTGACTTTGTGAAAAGAGCTTATCTTGCCTATTTTGGCGTTCATTTAGGAGATCAAGATAAATCAAGATAAAAAAAAAAAAAAAAAAAAAAAAAAAAATTTATATATTATAACAGTTATAACGTAAATTATATACACAATTTTTTTTTAAATCTCAAAAACTAGATCTGATAGACAAAATCTGAGAACTTTTTTACATTCTGCATCCAAAAATTACTCAGGAACAGTTAAAAAATCGCAGGCACCAAAATGTGTGTTGGCCTGTGTAATTTTTTAAAAAATATTTGACTCTTTGTTTCCGAGAAAAT
>JAGVSP010001009.1:0-51383 GCA_022494985.1 Micrasema minimum
AAAAAAAATTGTTTTTTTTTAAAAAAAAAAACAAAATTTGGTTTTTTTAAAATTTTTATTAAATTTTAACATCTTGGGGTAATTTTTGGAAAACCCACCTGGTCCGGGTTCCCTATTTTTGAAAAGTTTTTTGAGAAACCCCCATAAAAAAAATTTAAAACACAAATTTTTTTCCTTGGCTATTTTTGGGGAAAAATTATTCGTTTTAAAAAATATTTATTTAAAAGGTTCAAGACATTTTTCTTTTCCCCCTTAAAAAAAATTTTAAAAAATAAATCCCGTTGGATTCTTAAAGGGTTTTTAGAATTTCGAACAATTATAAAAAGTAGGCAGTATTAAAAAACACTTAAAAATACCAGAAAATTTATTAGTAAAAATGTTTTTGTTTTTATTTGAAATTAGAAATTTCTTACATCATTTCTACCAAAAAAATTCAAATATGATTTTTTATCATGAAACTATGAAATTTTTAAAACAAAAATGGTTTTTAAGATGTATAATTGGTTTTTTTTTTTTTTCCTTTTTAATCTGTCGTGTTAAAGAATCGATTTATTTTTTTCAAAAAAATATAATATAAATAAAAAAAATAGCCCTTTGTTTTGCCTACGCAAAATCGTAGGTCCCATAAATACATGTTAAATCAAAATTATTAAATTGATTGTAAAATGCGCGTTTGCTTTTAATCAAGAGAGATGCGTGCTGAAATTTAACTTATCCCATGTAATGCCTTAACAGTAAAAATTTTTTAGACTTATACAATAATAATAATAAAAATTTGTTTCTCCAGACACTGCCCGTGCCGACCCCGTACTACAACCCTTATCTAAAAACAACACTAAAAATGATTACTATCAAACCAAAATTAACTCCAACAGCTACATATACCCAAAAACCATTTACCCTGAACCAAATAAGTTAAATTTTAAACCAAAATTAAATTTAACATAAACTTATTGAACCCCCCAATAATTTTTTATTTGAAAAAAAATCCCGATTCTTTTGTTTGTCAATTTTCCTTAGTATTGTTCCAACATACGCTAACATTGGTGGTAGCGTATTTGGGTGGATTTCCTTTCTGTCCTTCCGAAAATTCCCAAACTCCTCTTCTGTTGTTGAAAAATAATCTTTACTACAGGACACTAATTGATTGCCCTTGCTGAGAATATTTCCAAAACGATAAAGGAATTTATGCTGTTTATTCTATATCTACAGTGGTAGAATTGGGTTCTGAATCCGAATTTTATATTTTTATTTTCAAAAAAATAGATTGAAAAAATTACATTATCAATTACAAAAATACGAGTTGAATTTTTTAAATTTTTTTACGATTGTCAAATGCAATGTTTTAGCGCAGTTTGACAATAGTCGTCTTTTTCATGAATCGCTCGCAAAATCCTTCATTTGGCGCGCATGCGTGTGACGTCACAGCATATATAGGCCTCACATCGAATGAATTTCACGCCACTTTCATATGAATTTTCTAGCGCGGTTTGAAATAGCGCTTTTTTCAAATCGCTCGCAAAATCTCCATTTGGCGCGCATGCGGTGTGACGTCACATCAATATGGGCGCTGACTTCGTAATGAATTTCCGCCTTTTATAATGGACGGGTATGACGTCATTAGCCAATAACGGGCGTGTTAAAGTCACTCGTAATTCGTGTTTTTAAAACATAAATTTATAAATGAAAACAACATTTTTGATCATTGTGTTTTATATCGTTGGAATTGTAAAAATATATTTTAAATATTATATAACGTTTTCAATACTAAAGCCTACTAAGCATCCAGTACTTGGACATCTCTTTTTTTCCATCTGTGATCATTAAACCATTATTAAATAATAGTTGGGTCCCCATATAAATTAAGTATTCCAGAGAGCTATTGACCGTGTGGATTGGAGCAGGATTTTGCTCATGTCTAGCTACAATCAATAACCGAAGCAAGAAAGAAAACCATAAAACCAAATTCCTAAAAGTTTTTGCCATTTTATATTCCAAAGTAGTAAACACTTACGAGGTTTCTTTAAATGAAACTTGTTCGAAAACATTCCTCAAATGCATGTTATTTTATTTTAAACAACCGACAAGAATCGTATAACAAGTTTGCATTTATAAAGATTTATTGATACCATAATTGTCAGCAAAAAATGCATCAGGATTTTGTGTATATAAGCTGCATTTTGCACCTTGCAACTTCCACTTATTCAATTCAGTGAACAGTAATCTATCAAACATGCAGATCCAGAGCATCATCCTCGCCCTCTTCGTGGTCGTAGCATCAGTCATGGTAAGGACTTAATCCTATATGTAAATACGACCAAAAAAAGATGTTAATTCTCAGGTCTTAATAGTAAAATAATGGCACAAAAAATGCACTAATAACATACTACTACATATGACTCACGTAGTGTAACTATTTTACATATTTAACTTATAGTGTATTTTTGCTTTAATTTTAACATTCCATAGCTTTTGTCGGAATAATAAATAATTATGTGAAGCTGAGATCAATTTGTATAAATAATATAGACTTGTTTTGCCATTTTTGAGTTTCACTGGAATACTAAAATCTTGTATAAAGTAGATTTCTAGACATTTTGAGGTCTAATTTTATCTGCTAAAATGAATACTATTTTTAACTGTTCGAAACTATTTTTAAAAGATATTTGAAACATTATAAACTAACATTAAATATTTCTCTTCCAGAGCACCGCCTCAGCTTGGCCGACCCCGATACTTACAACGACTACCCCAAATACAACTACTACACATAAATACTTGATTTCTACCAAACCAACAACTAGTTTTAATTCATCATGTGGCAATAACCAAAATATAAAACTGTTTATAACTCATTTCAAATTATGGATTTATGTATTTTTGTGAATGAAATGGATTCATTCTGATTTCATCATAAATATTCCTAAATGTTTTTATAATCTGAATAAATTACTTTCACTACACCAAATAACTTTTGTTTTGGTTATTTTCTGGTATTGATATATTTTTTTAAACTTCAATTCGACTTTTATTCACTTTAACATCGTATATCTCATCAACTTCTGTTCATTTGTTTGACTAGTCTTCTTTGCAAAACGCTAAAATGTGATTGTTTAAGCTAAGTGCATATCTTAATATTGTTTGAACTTGTTTTCGTTCAATCAATTTTGCGTGATATACAATAAATAAATTCTTTTGAAGTTATGTTTTTTATCCATAGTTTTCTTTCTTAGTTAACCTATAAGTTACAGCAGTCACTTTTCTTTCCCAATCACTATGGTTTCAGTACTTTCATGGATTGTAACCTCAAGATTTTCAAATTATATTATTGAAACTCAATTTTATGAAAACCCTTTTTTGTTTAAAATTTTTTATTTTTCCAAATTGGTGTTTTTGTTCTTTGTCCCAAAAAATAACTCAAAAAAGTTTTTATTAAAAGAAAGTAAAGGATGCTTTTTCTAAAGTTTTTAATTGAAGGGGACTTTTTTCATAAAAAACTAAAATGATCCTTTGCACTGTGTATCCTTTATTTAATTTATTTGGGTGCATCTTTAAATTGTATTTTGGGGTTGTGCGCAGAAAATAAATGTATTTTTTTTGCTTTTAAATAAAAAAATAAAAAAATTTTTAAATTTCTCCCTTTGGGGGTTTAAGTGCAACCCTTTCAAAAGGTTTTTTTTTAAAAAAAAATTTAATTCAAAAAAACCCAGTACAAAATTTAAAATTTGTAAAATAAACAAAGAAAAAAAATAAAAACAAAAAAAAACATTTATATCCTACGGGGTTTAAAGCAAAAATTTTTCAAATTCAGGAATATGGATTTTTGACCCATTTACAGGCTTTTTTTGTACCGTTTTTGGGCGGGGTTTCGGGGCCCACTTCGTACACAACATTTTCTGTAGGGTTTTTAAAAAAAAAAAATTTTAAATCCGACTCCCGCCCTGGAATTTCCGATTTGTGTAAAAGTTTTTTGAACACCCCCCAAAATTTTTGGGTTTAAAAAAAAAATTTTTTAAAAAAATAAAATTAAAAAATAAATCATACTGATACTCGTTTAAGGGGGTTTTAAAGAAATTTGAAGCAACTGTAGGGAACAGTGGAGAGGGGGTCCAACCTGCTGGGGGTTTATAAAAGGATGTTTTTTAAATTTTTTAAGGGTTAAAAAGGGCTCCAGTTTTTTTGACGGAAAAGGGCCGGGAAGGAATTTACGCTTTCCATTTGAAAAACTTTCCGGTGCACTGGGGCCCCGGGGCCCCCAAAAAAGGAGTTATCTGTACGCTTTGTAATAGACAACCCTCAGCGGGTTTTAGGCAGTGGTGTTTTTCCGGTCGAGGGTAAAAAATTGTTTTTCAACCTTCACTACAATGTACGAGGGGTTTTTTTTTTTCGCTAACATTTTCACCCTTTAAACCATCAGTTGCTCGATCAAGATCACTTTCGAGGGGTTTTAAAAAAGCGACGTGATAACGATTTCTTACCATGAATGTTTAACGTTTTCGCATCACAATGGAACACGCTTTAAAATTTTAATGGTGGGGATTTTTTAAACGAGGGGCTAAAGTCGAAAGCCTTTCCCGAGATTTTCTTTCTTCGCACATATCTTCCCTTTAATCTTTTTCGGGGTGGGCCCTATTGCATTTAGCCGGCGTTCGGAAGCCAAATTTTGGAAAAGCGTCGACATAAAAAACAAACTTTATTTTACTTTGACGTTTGGCCGCGATGATTTATTATATTTTGGTGCTCGGCAACGTCCGGGAATGCTCGGCAACGGGGGAAAGTGGTATAAAGTATTTTTCATTTTGTTTGGCAAATGGGTTTGCGTTTTTTACGGGGTTAGCCCTTTTAAATCTTCGTTTTTTATCTGTATTGAGCTCCAGGCCTCCTCTGCCCTTTCCCTTTTTATGTCCAATTTTCCCTTTGTCTTGACATGCCAAAGTTTCCTTTCTCGGCCCTTTCCCCGCTTTTTCATTAGGCACACTTGCATTACGACTTCCCTTTTTGGGCCCTTTTTCATACTCATTCGTTTCCCTTTTAACCAAAACCTTTGTAAAAGGGCCCCTTTTGTAAAATTTTTTCGATAAAGCTTATCCCCGCCGCGCCTTTTCTCTAATTTTTTTATTTTAAAAAAATTTTTTTGGGGTTTAAATTTCATCGTTAACCCCACCGCACATAAGGGCTTTAAATTTTTTTTCGGGTTGTTTTCCTCTTTAAGAAAGGGAAAATTTTCACTCTTTTCTTTAAAATTTTTTTTGGGGTGGGAAATTAAATTTACCGGTCTCGTTTGGAATTTCAAAAAGGGGGCTTTTTTCAATTATTTTAAAAAAAACCCGTTTTTGTCTGGAAACAACAAGTTAAAAAAATTTTTAAAATTTTATTTTGTTTTTATTGTTTGGGGGTTAAATTTTATTGGGGGTTTTTCCTTTTTGCAACGAGGTTTTAAATTAATGTTGGGGGGCCCGAAAATAATTTTTGGGGGGTTTTTGGGGGGCTTTGGGGGTTTTTTTGGTTTAAATTTTTTTGAAATACGCTGGGAGTTTTGGGGCCTTTTAATTCCTTTTAAAAATTTTTTTCCCTTTTTGGGTAAAACTTTTTTTAATTAAGCAAAAATTTTTTCTTTTTTTTATGGGGGCGGGGGGGGGGACAAATTTTTGGGGGGTTTTTTATGGGGAAAAAAACATTTAAAAATTTTTTAATTGGGAAATTGTTCTTTTAACAATCTTTTATCCCCCTCGTAGCTTTGTGGTTTGCGGGATTTTTTACGTTCGTGAGGGTAACCCGGTTTTCAATTTCCCGGGGGGGGTCCAAATTTTAAATTTTTTTTTTTCATGTGTTTTTCTTTAAAAAATGTGTGGGGTTACCTGGGGCCTAATGAAGCGGTTTTTACGTTTTTCCAGCCTTTGAAATAAAAGATCAAAATTTCACTTCATACCCAAAGGCCCCTGACCATTGGGGGCGGTTTTGGGGTTGTAAGGAGTAGGTTTGCCTTTTTCCCCGGGCAAGAACCCCCGGACAACACCCCCAATTCAATAGGGAACAAGGAGGGGCCCTGGGGGTTTTTCTTTCTTTTGGGGGTTAAAATTTTTTTTTGGGTTTTTTGGCCCCGTGGGGCGGGTTTTCCCGGGCCCTTTCCCCAAAAATTGGGGTCATGGTTTAAATTTTGGGGGGCCCCCTTACCGGGGATAGTTTGGGAGAGGGGTTTGGGCCCTTTCTTACAATTTTCCCTTTTACATTAAAAAAAAAAAATTTAAAAAACCAAAAAAACCTAAAATTTTCCCAAAATTTCCCAAAAAATCCTTTCCCTTTTTAACCCCCAAATTTTTCCCAATCCCCACCCCCAAATAAAAAATTTTTAAACACCCCCCCACTTTAAGTTCCGGAATCCCAAAAAAAAAAAAAAAAAATTTCCCCATTTCAAAACCATTTTATATTTTTTAAAAATTTTTTGGAAAAAATTTTTTAGGTTAAATTTAAATGGAGTTCTTGGGGGCCCCAAACACGATTTTTTTTTTTGTCTTTTTTTACGTTCCCCCTTTAAAAATCCCTTAGCTACCCAAATTTTTTTGAATGTATGGCATTTAATTTTTTTAAAAACTCCCTGATATCTTATTTTAAAAACAAAAACGTTTTTTGTTTTTTACGTAAATTTTTTTTTAAGGGTTGTGACCCAAAAGTTTTCGCCCTGTGGGGCAATTTTTCAAATGTTTGATAATTTCCCTTCAAGGCGAAAAAAATTTTATTTTAAAAAAACACGTAGAAACCCAAAAAATTTGTTTTTTATTTTAACCAAAGATACCCCAATTTTTTAATTTAATTTGTTAAGGTTTTTTTGCAAATAAATTTTGGGCTGATTTTGGGGTTTTCATTTATAGTGTGTGGGGGGGAAAGTTTTTCAACAAAAAACTTTTTTTTAAAAAAAAAAGAGGAAAAAAAAACAAAACTAAAAAAAAAACCCGGGTTGTATTTTTTTTAATTTACATTTAAAATTATTTGGAGCCAAAATTTTTGGGCGTGCTGGGAAATGGGAAAATCCAAAAAAATCAGAAATTATTTATCCCCAACAGAGACAGAGAAAACCTTTGGAAAAAATGTGGGTTATCTAGGCGTTTTTCAGGGCTTAAAGACCTGTCATTGGGTGGGTTAAGTGGGCCCCTTTGGGCTTTCTCCCAAAATTCCCCCTTCCCCCCATATCTTAAAAACCAAAAATGACCAAAATTTTGGGGAAATATTTTTAATATTTTAAATCCCCTTTGTCAATTTCCCCTTTTTCAAAAAATTTATTTAAAATTTCCCGGGTATCAAAAATTGCAAAGCATTTTATTTTTGGGAATCATCTTTTATTAGAAAGTAAAGGGAAGGGGGCCCACCCGGGGGGGTGGCCCTTTTCCCAAAAAATTTTTTTTTGGTTTTTAAATTTTTTTTTAAACCCGTAAATCCCTTTTTAAACCCAAAATTTTTTTTTTAAAGAAAAACACCCAGCAGGGTATAATCCAAATTAATTTTCTACAAGTATTTTTTTGTTTTAATTTTTAAAAATGGGTTTATAAATATAGTTTAAAAGCTAGGAAACTAATGTAAGACATGTATCTACATTGCAAGAATAAGATTTGTTCACAAAAATGGAACTAATATATTTATTAATTATATTACCCCAAAACTCTAACCTTGACAATAAAAAATCGGCGAGAGGCGTATCGGTTAGGGCCCGAAAGTTAAGACCCCCTCAACGTTCAGGCTATAAATAGGTTTGAGAAATCTGTTCATAAGTATTTATTCAGATGTCCCTCAGTTATTCACATCTGGAATTTTTTTCATTTTCTGAAACTGAACTGAACTGAAGTACTCCTTGTAAATATCACCATATGTAAAGAAAAAAGGTACACACAACTGAACAGAGTATGCGATTGATTATTAGTCGATAGATTGTTTGAAAAATATATCAGTACCCAAGAAGAAAATAAAAACAAAAGATATATGGTGTGTAAAAGTATTTATTCAGTTATACAAAAACATTTAGGAAGATTTTTTTGTGAAACAGAATGAATCCATTTTACCAAAATACATAAATCCAGAATTTGAAACCGTATAAACAGTTTTATATTGTTATTGCACATGATGATATAAACATTGTTGGTTTTTGTAGAAATTAATAGTTTAATTGTAGTATTGTATTGGGGTAAGGGTTGTATCGGGGCGGCCAGCTGAGGCCGGTGCATCTAGAAGAGAAACATTTAAATATTCATTAATAGGTATAAAACATCTTCAAAATACGTTTTGAAAGTTAAAAAAGTAATTTATAGCAGTAAAATTTAGACTCAAATTCTAGAAATGTATACAAACATTTGTGTGTAACCAAAATGCAAAACAAAGTGTAAAATAATATACAAAAATGATTTCACTTCACATCATTATTTAATATTACGGCTAAAGCTATGGAATTTTAAAAATACACTAAAGTAAATAGTTGGAATAGTTACAACTACGTAATCCATGTAGTAGTTAGTTAATAGTGCATTTTTGTGCCATTATTTTACTATTATAGACTCAGACTAACATCTTTTGGTCGTATTTACATATAATAATGTATTAAGTCCTTACATGATGATGCACGACCACAAGAGCGCGAGGAGATGTTCTGGATCTGTATGTTGATAGATTACTGTTCACTGTACTGAATATTGAAGATGCTAATTAAGGTGAGGCATTTATACTGAATTTGTTGAATGAACACAATGGCCCGTAACAAAAAGCTGAACAAATATTTGCGTACATGTGAAGAAATCCGACAAATCACAAACACGACTAGAAATAGATCAGCAGATATGTATTTGTATATTATTTCTTGTTTTGCATTTCAATACATTCATATTTCGAAAACAAACTTTTGGTTCACTAATTTCATTACAATTTGAAAACTGCACCTAAAATTGAAATATGTGAGTTCCTATCATCTCAACTTACCATATCCGCTCCCTACGTGAAGCATATGGAATCCACAAACTGCCTCTAGGCCAAGCATGCCACCGCCAGCTCCCGGGCATCCTACCCAAGCAAGTCCACGTCCGCGCTCTGAAGCTTACTGCCGACGTACTGTCTACAGTGGACGACCCTGGGGAGCCGGTGAAACCTGATGCAACGTAAATTAGGCAACGCATGAGTTTAGGCTTCGGGATGGCATACGTTTGTTATATGGCCTAGCAGCCGAAAACGCCATTTGCAGGATGTTAGTAGACAGCCAAGGATTTTGCTGTCGTCCATTGCCTCAATATGTGTTCCTTACGAAGTCCTAACACACCGCACACCTAAATTCTCTTTTCTGAGTCACCTGATTTTCAAAATTTAGAAGTCTTGCTGTCTTGGGCCAGGTTAGGTGCCACGATTTCGCTGCATAGTGGAGAACCAGGTTGTGATGCAGGAGTTTATAAAGGCGCAATCTACAAAAATTAGTGCTTACTTAAAATAATCTTGTAACCGAAAAATAATGGACGACATTGCCACAAAATTTTGTCTCTAACTGAAACATTGTCACTTTAACCAGTTTTCTTCAAGTTGATTTTATTTGTTACTCATAAATACTTAATTTATTTATTCATAATTAATTTTCATATAAGCTAATGAAAGATGAAAGAACTGCAACAAACAAGATATGATGCTAGTGTCCGAATGTATAAGTCGAATAAGAAATTGCATGGATCAAGTGCTTGAACGTGGGCATGAGAGAAGTCGAATAATCAACGTGCGTCATGAGAAGATGTATGACTGTAGGGGAAGCGAAGGAAGTGTGTACAGGACAGAGTGTCATGCGATCTATATCTCTGCTTAGTAATTTAAATTTTGTAAAAAGATAATTATATTTGATAGATTTATACAAATTTTATATTTATTTTAGACTGGCATGAAACTGTAAAAGTGATAATCGTACCTCAAGTACGGATGGTCGTCCACTACACATGATGCACTTTGAAAAATACTCTGATGTACAATGCAGTTCCCTATCCTTGATTTGGGTGCGGATACTACTACTTCTCACTACTTACCCGTATTCCGCACCCATTGGTGCATAGAGCACTGCATCGTAAACACCCTAGTACATTGCATCTTGATAATTTTATAACGTGAAGGTAAGATGGATCAGTCGTAAGCTTACAGGACTAGTCGAAGATTATCACACTTGAATATAAATAATAATATTAAATACTATGGGTGCATAGGTACCTGAATTGTTATTCATCGAATCTAATGGTATTTTCGCTTTCCCTTGTTTCAGGCTTTCTGTTGAAGAGACGAACTACAATAATTAATGAAGACAACATCTAAGTGATTTTTTTTTTAATAAACAACCCCCTCATCTTTCTGTTTAGAAATATAAGATCCAATCATTCGTAGAGCATAATTATTTAATAAATCATTAAATATATTTTAAATAATATTTAAGCATGTATGTAGGTGTAAACATTACAACTTTGCGCTTTGAAAAAGAGAAACGCTAGTAAATATTGATGATAACTGCCCTTTTTTTATTTAAAAGGAGGGACTTTCATACATCATGAACTTTCATTTTTTCATTTTAAAAGCATTTAACTTTAAAGAAAATATACAGTTGCTAAAATATAATGTTTTTATTTACTTATTATTATGACAAACCAACCCATAACGCCATTTTCTCCTAGGGGTAGGCAGAAAGGTACACCACACTACTCTGTCCTGTGGCGCACCTCGCTTCCCCTCCCTTTTTCCACCTTCACATATCACTTCGACAATGCAAGCACGCATAACATTTATCTTAATTCTTTATATACGTAAAATTTTCATGCTTATATGAGTTAAATATCAATATTAAGTAAAAAACTTATACGTTTATCATCGTCATTCCATATCCGCTTACTCATGTGGGAGCATTATGGATTCCATAATATTACCTCCAAGCTAAGCGAACGGCCGTGGCCGCCAGTCCCGTTCATTCCAAGTCATGTCTCAATCCCGTAGTTCAGAACAGACCATAATCTTTGTAAATATTTATATGGTTTATAATTGTGTATTAAATTATTTTAAAATTAATAAAAAAAATTCAGAATATCATGTTCATAAAAAAAAAAGTGTCTCTGGCACATGCGTTAATCAATTTGAATAAGCATTTTAAAAATTAATTATGCGTTTTCTATTTTTACAAAATAGACATTTTTATAAACCAAATAATACATTGTCATAATTTATAATCTTATGTAAAAATTAATAAACATTCTTAAATTTACGACTTACTACTTTTTTTAAACTTTTCTACTATTTTTTTCTCAAATTTTAGTTACTATTTGATATGTGTAAATACACTAATATAAGCGGTTGTAAGGTAAGCAGGTAATTTTTGTAATAAAAAATATTTAAATGGTATTAATTTTTGATTATGTAAATTGTATCTATCTACTATTTATTTATTATAGTACTTAGGTACAATTGCATTGTTTACTGTAACAACTAATGTAAACTATTAACTTTTTTTAAATTAACTTTTTGGATATCATTTCAATTTGTCCCGAGTCTTTCTTGTCTGTTTTTATAAAATCTTTTTCTTATAATAGTATTTATTTATTTCTGGATGATTTATAAAGCATCATTTTTGCGAGGAAATTGCCTCAAAGAGCGCTGTAAAATAAAAAGGCTAGATCACAGCGCGTCTTGCAGCTACCAAAGCGCATGGGCGGTTGTGATTTTTTGAGTCTCCTACAGTTTTAATAGATTTTAATACATGATATAAAAAAAAGATTTTAAAGTTCACAGAAATATAATATTTTTTTATTTCTTGATATTTAAAGAATGTTTCGATATTTTGCGTAAAACACTAAAGCTCAGATCTGAAGAAAACACATTCCTGATGTAACTATCATATTAATGTAATTTACAAGTTATATGAATATATTACCAGAAAAAGTTCAATTAGAACTTTTCAAGCTTCGTAAATGGTCCTAGTGTTCTATATTACTGTCTTTGAAATACAACTTTTAGTCGAAATATTGTATTGAGTTCTATTAATTTTTAAGTTATTTTAAACTTTTTTAATTCGTCAAAATCTTAATGTTTATTACATTCAGGGCATACTCCACCACGTGACTTGCGGCCGTTTTCCCCATACAAACGTATTCCTCGATTTTCTCCCTGGAATTTAACATTAGAGCAATGATTTTTTCACACAATTTAGATACCATTATTTTTTAAATAATTTATTTGTTAAAGAAGATCAAAATGATAAAAATAAAAAAAATTGATGCAAACCACGCATCTAATCGATATCTAAAATGTGTGAAAAAAATCATTGCTCTAAATGTTATATTCCAGCGAGAAATCGAGAATACGTTTGTATGGGAAGCGGCCGCGAGTCACGTGAAGGAGTATGCCCTTAAATGATGCTGATACTTTTAAAATACATCTTTCTTATAATTAATTCTAACCAGTTTTACTGATAAAGGAAGGGGGACAAAATTTTTTTAGGCATAATAATTGGTACACATTTAAAACCTTATTTAAAAAAAAAAAAATTATGAACCATAATCAAAATCATCAAGCTTTTGTGTATGTGGCTAAGTTTTTAATGAACCATAAATTTATTCGTTTATGTAATTATTAAATTTTTTTAAAAATATATTATATCACGTAAGTAATAAAAAAAATGCTTTACATTTCTATCTACATAATCCTATAATAAATGTGAATATTTATTGAATATTGATGATGTTACTCGTATTTGTTAAGAAAGCTTTCATAAATTAAATAAATTATATTTAAAAATGTTTGAAACTTGTTAAAAGTGCACTTGTGGTAAATTTGGATATGATTAACATTAATAATAAGAATAAAAAAACTTGAAATTGATTTTTTTTTTATTTTATTTTTCCTGGTAAATACAAACTAGTAAACAGATCATAATATATCTCCATACAGGAATGTGGTAGAAACATGTTTCTTGGACAGAAATGTGGCGGTAGGTATGAGCTGTAACGTGGTAATCTCAGTTCATTGTCGACCAATTAAGACTGAAGCGCAACTTTATACGGGACAGTAAACTGTGCAGGTTTCCCGTTCAGAAAACTGTACAGTTTCTTGTACTTGTATAGTTTTAACATGTTTTATAGGCATGCGCATAAAGCGACAGTTAGACGCTTAAATGTTGGGTACTTATAATCTCTGTCATCGCGTATCTTATAGATTTTTTTTGCAGATTTATCGAGTTTTTGAAGATTTAGGAGATAAAGGAGATCAATAAATTGATTTTAAAAATGTGACGATGCAAAACACGCATCTAATCGATATCTAAAATGTAGTGAAAAAATCATTGTTCTAAATGTAAAATTCCAAGGAGAAAATCGAGGATTTTGTTTGTATGGGAAAGCGGCCACGACTAACGTGGTGGAGTATGCTTTTAATTTGTTTGGCTTGTAATAATCATAATTAATAATAAAATAAAATAACATTGTATGAGACCTTTTTGATAAAATAAATAGTACAATTTGTCCTGTACTTTATTAAGTTCCCAGAAGGACATAATATCTCATTTCATTAAGGATTCGTATTAATATTGTAAAAAAAGACGGTCAGTATCACCTACATTTATTTCAACGTTACGAGAGAGCGAGATAGCCGCCTGATTTCCCGGGGGAGCTACATACTATCGCACATCTGCTGTCCCTTTCACACCAAGGATCGTTTTAAATGCTATTTTCTTTATATTGTGGGATAATTCATTTCTCGTGTAGAATTATTTTCTTATTCTTGTACCTCTGAAGTATTAATTTCTGTTGGTATTTTTTGTCTGGCTCACTACAGCTGCAGAAAATTACAGTCGCTATTTATTGTTTTTATTCCTTCTTTATAAATAATAAATTATTATGGAAAATTAGAACAATTAGCACTGAAATGTACATCATACCATATCCGCTCCCTATGTGGAACGTATGGATTCCACAAACTTCCTCAGAGCCAAGCGATTGGCCGCCAGTTTAAGTTCATCCTCCCAAATCAGGTCCGCGTCCCGCGACTCGGACGCAAGCTGCTGACGGATTGCCAGTAGTGGACGTTCAGGACGCCGAGAACATAATACAAAAACAGTCTGTTAAATTAATATTGTAATTATTGTGTTTTTTTTCATGTAAATATTTAATGTTTTTTATAAAGAGATTTAAATTATTCGTAATCAAGTCACGCGACACGCGGGATTCAATGAACTCAGTAATTGGAATATGTAGAAATTAATGTCATAAGATTAAATAGATCTGTCTATTAATACAAAAATCTAAATATTTTATTTTTTACTAGATTATTGAGGTGCAAATTATTACAAATTACATACATGGAAATCATTTTTCTGCCTGTAAATGCTGGGTAAAATATATCAATATTTTAAGCTAAAATAGCCGGACCAAATTATTACCTAACCTTTTCGTACAAAAGTTTTTCAACAAAACAATTTTCATAAACGTACTGAAATGGACCAAAAGAATAAAGATATCATTTCCTTTTATTCCTAAGTAAAATTGAAAGGATTTTTTTATTTAAATTAAAAGGAGGAGATTTTTATTCTTTTGGGCAGGGAGAGATCCCATATATAAAGCAAATCCCTGAGCAGCCATAAAGTCTATTCCATCTTCAGACTTACATACAATTACTTTGTGGTAAGAAAAGGAAATTACAGGATAAATGAAAAATGTTTTCGGAAATTGCTAGGGACTTACAAACTGCTACTACTACTACTTCCCTTATTCGCACCCAATGGTGCATAAGGCACCGCATCGGTACACCAAGTGAAGAGTATATTCATTTTTGATTACATGAAGGTAAGATGATCAGTCATGCGATGCAGTACCAGTCCAAGTTATTACACATGAAATGTAATATTAATATGAAAATCACATGTTAACAAATATTTCATGTTGACACCCTACTGGAATCGAGCCTCCGACCTCGTGCACGGTAGCCAAATGCGCTACCACTATGCTACGGACATATTGTAATAAAAGGCCATAAAATAGTAATAAGCTAGCTTTATACCGGACAGTAAACTGTCCAATACAGTAACATCCCTACCACTGTTAATTTGGGCCGACTCTGGTGGGTTTGGGTGATGGAAACAATGACAATTATAATACGTAAGCCGAGACGGTGGGTAGGGTACAATGAAAGCATTTGTTCGCGTACATAATCGTAAATTCATCCGTATTTTTTATCACACTGACAATCTTAAAATCGCGGTTTAGCTTGTTGAAAAAATCGGTAGAGTTGGCTAGACTGAAAAAAGACTCAATAGTCTTTAAAGCAGTCTAGGGAAAGGGTGGGGCTTTCATTGTAGTAAACTGTACAGTTTCCTGTGCAGTCTGAAAACTGTACCGTATAAAACGAAAACTGTAAGGATAACTGTGTGGCCGACGCAACGTTTCGCTGACATGACAGTTAATGTTTTTTTATCTAAAAATTTAAGAAGATATTGGTATATTGTAAGCTTTTAAAAATGTTAAAAAAAAAAACTTTTTTTTTTTCTTTTTCACGGAAAATTTCAAATATTCTTACACAAAAAAATACAGAACTAAAAAATATAGGACATTTGCACATTTAAAATGCAATGTTTGAACAGCATTTTTTTTGCCATAATTTATTATTATTTTGAAAAAATACATTAAACTTTCGTAATTTACACTACCCGCAATGATTCAAAAAACTTTTTTTGTAATAAACGCAGTAACTCATAATCATACTTCTCTTCAACAAACTTCTGACATAAAACTTGCGCATCGTATTTATTTTCTTAACAAAATGCAAGATAGTTTACTGCAGAAACCTCCATTTGAAAAATCCTCTAGTGCCTTACAAAACATCCCTTTAGCTGGGGTAAGTTTTACGACCAAACTTCTGAAACTCGTCCAACCACTGAAGATGTGTGCTACAAACTTATGAAGAGATTGGTTAAAATGTATGCAGGCAATTTGAACTGCATAAATGCGCCACTTATTCTTCTATAAATGCATCCTGTAACATGCACTTTAATGCATCCGGTAAAATTGACAGAAAAAACGCATCCAGATACCAGTCTTACGCTTCAGTGCTAGTCCAGGGTATCACATAAGAAGTAGTTTAATTTTGAAATAAATATCTCATAATTCAGCCCGTCGGCAGTAGAACCCGCAACTATTGTTATTGTTGGCATGCACACGTTGAGAGAATGGACGATAGTAGAATAGCCAAATCCGTGATGCATCTCTGCCAGATAGAATGATTGGATGATAGTGTGAGATGCACACATGCGTTCTGTTCCCTCCCCTCTTTTCCCTAATTCCCCTACATTGAGACCCTGACCGCGGATGCACGGGTGGATGTCTGGGGTGGGGGGCCTGGCGAGGCAGTATGCCGGTCTCCACACGGGTGGTAGTAATTACTAATAAATAATGATTGGGGTAGAAACTAACATACCCTACCACTGTTAATTTGGGCCGACTCTGGTTGGTTTGGGTGATGGAAACAATGTCAATTATAATACATAAGCCGAGACAGTGGTAGGGTCAATGAAAGCGTTTGTTCGCGTACATAACGTAAATTTATCCGTATTTTTATCACACTAACAATCTTAAAATCGCGGTTTAGCTTGTTGAAAAGATCGGTAGAGTTGACTGGACTGAAAAAAGACTCAATAGCCAAGAGACAGCATCGAATGAGAATAATACAGACCCTTAAGTCTATCTTAAGAAGAAAGATGAATATTATAATGATTATTACAAACATTGATTTAAGATATGTTATGCTTCTAAGCTATACATTTCCGTATAACCTAAAAGTTATTGCATTGCGTCATTTCTGAGAAAGCTGTTTCTAGAAAGTTCTCGTGTTCCTAATTATTCCCCGTTCCTTGTAGCGCATATCGCTTATTAGGACTTCTGTGAGGCGAGTTATTCCTCAATGCGTCATACCAGGTCACGCCATACTCGTACTGCCGTTGTCCCATGACTCTAGTCTAGTTGTATAGACTCACTGTAATAGTTCTACAAACAGAAGTATACCGTATATATAATACTGACAAGTTTGAGAAGCATTCACGTTAAAGATTATGTTTTTCTGGGTTATTATGACGTGTTTGTGTGCTTTGTGTTGCCGATGTTTCGGAGAACATTGCAGTGTCCATCTTCAGTGCTGATGGATACTGCAACACACACACTGGACACACACGTGTGCTTCAAAACGTTTACTCCATTTTAGCATTGTTTTTTTTTGTTTTAGGACTTTTTTAGGAAGCACAATTTCCAAACCCATTAACGAATCATCAATATATCGACGTGTAGATACATCATATAAAATCAATGATATAAGTTTTGATGATGATGATATAAGAGAAGCCGAGGAAGGCCGAAAAAGATATGGCACGACCAAATACGACAAGTACTTGAAAGTGGACATGTGAAAAGTCGGAATAATCGGGCGTACGTGCATGAGGAGATGTATGAATGTTGAGGAAGCGTGGGAAGTATGTCAGGACAGAGTGGTATGGCGTTCTATCCTCTCTGCCTACCCCTACGGGGAAATGGCGTGATGGTTGGTTAGTTATATAAGTTCGTTTTACGCTTGTACCTGCATATTGGTGATCCCTGTTCAGAGCACACATTCTGGATAAATAAAATAAAAAAATATATGCCTAAAAACTTATATTACAGGTGACCTATTTCGTACATTTAAGGGATTATTGAATAAAAAACCAGAAAAACTGGACATAGCGACTCTTCGACCATCTCCTATAGCATATATTTTATCCCCTTGTTTACCGCCCCCATCGGTCTGGACATTGTCGAAACCACTTACCGACTTTTCTATGTCTACCGGTTTCGAGACATAGCCCGTATCTTCGTCATAATATTAAAATGTTAAACTACAAAGTAAATGCTTTAAATATTCACAATGTAAGTTTCTTTACCTTATTTTTCATTATGTTAATTTTAGGGAGAGCGTACTGTTTATATTACGTAATGTAGAATTATTGAACTATGAATATAATATTATTATGCTCCGTTAAAATTAGATTTTGACCTCTTTTGGCCACTTAAAATCCCACAACTTGCAGTTTCTAGTGGAGAAATGTGACAGGTGGTGTTTCCATTCCATTCTTTAAGCGACTTAAGTACTTAAGTCTTCCTTAAGTCTTAGTTAAGACCCATTTAAGTTGCTCTGCTGCGCGGCTGCTTAAACCATTCCTTGAAATTAAACTTTGAAAAGAATACTACAAAAAGCGCAACTTAGGAAAAATTACCTTGAGATGAGTAAACTAATCTATTGAACCTTATTACCCGTTTTCCAAGAAAGGGTGTTATACCATTTTAGATTAGATAACTGACATATCCTGACTAATCCTTAAAAGAGGAATATTGCTATTATGATTTGAATTGTACAAGGAAGATAAAAGAGTTAGGAATAGCCCCTACAACATCTCCCATACAAAAACTTAAGATGTACATGCAATGCTATGTTCCTGTATCAACCGTTATGACAGAGTGATCTCATTGGTAAGTGAGATGCCAATTCTCTTAAATGTTTTTACAAGTACCATATTCGTAAATTTGGTTATAATTAGGTTTAAAATATGTGTGAAGCAAAATTGACACTCAACGGAGTTCTGGTACCAACCCTTATGTATAGTAGTGAAGCGTGGTGTTGGAAGAAGAAGGATGAAAGTAGACTGAATGCTGTTGAAATGCGATCTTTGTATGGTAAGACTATGTATGATAGGTGTACAAATGTCCAAATTAGAGCAGAGTACGAGGCTGAGATAAGCATTATCGACAAAATTAAGAAAGGGCTTTTACGATGGTTTGGTCATATGGAGCGAATGATAATGAAAGAACGGCTAAAAGAAGTTTAAATGCAAGCGTGCCTGGATGTAGAAGCCGAAAAGGCCGAGAAAGACATGGCATGATCAAGTACGACAAGTACTTGAAAGTGGACATGTGAAAAGTCGGAATAATCGGCGTATGTGCATGAGAAGATGTATGAATGTAGAGGAAGCAAAGGAAGCCTGTCAAGACAGAGTGGTGTGGCGTTCTATCCTCTCTGCCTACCCTATGGGGAAATGGCGTGATGGTTAGTTAGTAAGTTAGTTAGTTAAAATATGTTTTTTCAACCTCCTTGGATTGACGATATGGATGTATATATTTATTTATTAACATTTCACATATTGTCGTTTATAGTCACGATAGTTAATTAGACAGAAAGATGGCGACTCGCTCAGTAGCGAACCATGACAAAGATCTGGCCCCGACTCACTAGATAATCCTTGTAGAGTCAGGGTATTTTCAGTGCAGAATTGTACCTAGGTATAAACATATAGGTAACATGATTAAAATATGATAAACTAATTTTTAATATATTATATTTGTATCAAGGTCCATCTCGTTGTATGGTTGCGGATCAGGCTACCATGTATAAAGTCGCGCGTTTGATTCCCGACGGGGTCAATATAATATAGATTGTTTGTAATTCAGTTTTATCAAAATGATCAAAATTTACTGCACTTGGTGTAGGCACCAGTGCAATGCCTTATGCACTATTAGATGCGGATATGGGAAAGTAGTGATAATACGTACTACTACTAGTACTTCCCTCTTATCCACACTCAATGGTGCATAGGGCACTGTATTGGTACACCAAGTCCAGTATATCTTGATCATTTTTATTACCAGTCCAAGATCAGTCTTACGCTTCAGTACCAGTCCAAGGTACACAAAAAAAATATTATATAAAAATCACATGTAAATAAATATTTCGTGTTGACCCCCTAAGGTAATCGAACTTGCGACCTCATGCACGGTAGCCAAATGCACTTTAAGTCCGCCTTTTAAATCCTATATGTTAATTGATCTAAATTCTAAATCTTAGTGTAGAAAAAAAATATTATCTACAATATTAATTGATTCCTTAAACATACTTCGATAAATTTTTGCAGCATTGGGTGAATGCTTTCATTCAAAGCACTATCTACGCAGAAATAAATTGTACAAAGATATATTTATTTTGTGTTCCACGTAATATGAATAATAGCAGAGGGGTATCTCCTAGGGGTTGCACTGCCTGGAGCAGCTACCCTTTATGAACAGGAAGTAGTAACGAGCCTTCAAAGGCTCTGACGGGCTATTCATGCACAACCCTCGTATAATAGGAGTATCTTACAATGCATCCTGGTAATATAAATATGATGCTAGAGTTGTTAACAATACAGGAATTTTCTTTAATTTCATCAATTTAACGTGATTTATAAACTTTTACTACTACTTTCCCTTATCCGTACGTAATGGTGCATAGAGCACTGAATTTGTACACCGATTTTAGTGAATCTTGATCACAACTGTAAAAAACAGATGTAGATAAGTGCAATGAGGCTTTTCTTTTGGGGTTATAATTGAATTTTTTTTATGTTATAACGACGACAAAAAATATTCAGATGTTTCATTGATTCAAAAAACTTCCACAGTGACGTAAACTGTTTCAAAGGCAAGGCGGAAATAATAAACGCATCACATTTAATCAATTAAAGTGAACGATCCTCTTTCTACGGATATTCTATTCAAACGTATTCAGCAGAAATTATTTATAGGAAATACATTAGGAATGTAAACATAAAACTTTTAAAAGTTATCACGACTTGTACAATTCAAATGTGGTTCTTCTTCTTCTTTCGCCACGTTCGCTCCTATGTGGAGCATGTGGACATCACTAGATCCATCCACAAGACCCATTCACCAGCCAGCTCTCTCGCCTTCTCCCGCGTCAAGCCCGCAACCATCAGTTCCGCCAAATACATCCGCATAGAATGGTCATCGACGGTCTGCCAGGACGGCGGGATCCTGCAGGCGAGGCAGCTCGGGTTCAGGCTCTCCCGAGGCATCCGGAGTACATGCCCAAGCCAGGTCCACCGCCGCATCTTCACGACTCCAGTTATTGGAGGTTGCTGCGTCCGTTTCCTAACTTCATAAAGTCAAACTACCTCATGCCTAGAATCCTTCTCAGACACTTATTCTCAAAACTCAACAAGCGAGCATTCTGAGCTTTTGTGATGTTTATCTGCTTGATGTTTAGGAGCAAATGTAGTTAGCTTAGTTAAAAGTGGAGTGGTTAAAGAAAACAAGAAAAGAAAAATCGTTCAAGTAATTTGCCTCGCATTAAGGGCTAACAAGATAACGTTTGAGATTCGCTGTCCAATAAAATGTCATTTTCAAAAATTGCCATTAAAATCAAACAGAAATATGAATGCATTTACTTAAAGAAACAACTCACTAAAAACGTACATATTACTTGTGGTAGTAATACTGATGGTAAATTAATGATAACATTAATGATAAAATTTCTCTTTTATTGTTTTTGATTACGATGCACATACTCCAGTTTTTTTTTATTTAATTTTTTTAAAACTTAAAACATATCGCAAAGTACAAATTAAAAATACTAAATTTGTCCTCACTGGAGTAACCCGTGCCGAGGACTAATTTTACAATTTTTATTATTTTTTAATTACTAACATACAATGGATCCATACATGTGTGTTTTGAATTGATTGTAAAATTAAAATTATGAAAGAAGACCATCTATTTGGTTGAATAATTTTGTTTATCTCTACTCTACCCACCTCCACTATCCAATTTGACACAGCTTTTTTGAAAACAAGTTCCTGTTTTATTGTTCTGATGGCCAAAGGGAGGGCCAAGCACGTTGTAGAGCTTGACAGCATAATACACATAATCCCTCTGACCAAAAGTAGTGTGTGTCTTTACTTGCTTCAATATTTTCTGTGTTCTGGATCGTGTGGCTCTTGGGGAGGAGTTTGCAGGTTCAATTTCAGGGTAGGGGTGGTGCAGGGTTGTAGGTGAATAATTGAGTGGGTGTATGTAAGTTAAAATTGTTTTGGCGTAAAGTTGTTTAGGAGTCATTGTCTGAAATTTCGTGAATATGTATTCTGTGGGTGTCTGTATAGGACTTTAAGGATTTGTTTTGATGATGAATTTTTGAGCAACATTAACGCCATGTAATAAAGTGTCATTCGCACCACCCCATCCAATAATACCATATTCCAATATCGATTGACACAAGGCAAAATATATTCTTTTCAATTCATTTATATTTAAGATGTTTCTAATTGTTTTAAAAATAAAGGTAATTTTTTAAAGTTTTTTAGTAATATTTTCGGTTATTTATTTCATTATTTATTTAATTATTTAAGTAGGCTTGTTTTTTTCAATCTAATTAACGGTGTCCAATTACTAGAGCGTGTTCAATTACTATAGCACCCACCCTAGTAGAATTCATTAAAGAAAATCAATCATTTAAAGAACAGAGGTTGACCTTTCCCCTTTTATCACTTTTCAGTCGTAATTTGCGATTTCAATTAAAAGCAAATTAATATTTCATTGTTAGATTGATTTTCTAATAATAATTTGTGATCATGATATCGAGGGTTTTGTCTTAAAATAGTCTTAATTAAAAAATTATATTCATAATCTGCTATTTCAATACCACTGAATGATTTTGCGAAAAGCTAAACCTGTAATGAGGACGCCCACGCATTTTTCTATTTTCGTAATCTCTTAAGCCCAAATCCAAATTGATTTTATAATAAAGACCTTAAGATTAACATGATCAAATTTTAAAAGGCACCTTTAAAATGGTAATAAAAAATAACCTGTGAGGAGTACAGTGTACAGTTTTTTCAAAAATGTTTAAAATGTGCAGGTACTTCAAATTAATTATTTATTTATATATATATATTTATTTTTATTTATTTATTTATAGGAAAAAACAACAGTATCGATACATGAACGTAGAATACAAAAAAGCATGATTACCAATTATATTTTTCACATTTATACTATTCAAAGTAGATGGAAAAAATAAATATAAGAAATAAAAATAAAGAGTTGTGAGGGAAGGATAAGATGATAGGGATAGGTAAAACGAAAAGAAGATGACTGGGAATAGAATTAGGATTACCTTTTACAGTCTATATATTTCAAATAATTTTAATTTGAAATTGGGTAGTCTGATGTTAAAAATGTCAAGACAGGTACAATATTCGTTGAATTTCGCACAACTACGAAATATAAAAAGATTTTTTTAAAAATGATTATTTGATGGTGCTAAAATTATAAAAAAGATGACATTGTCTAGTGAGTCTAATTGGACAATGAAGAGGTATCTGCTCTAGAAGATAGGGGCTCTCAATTACATTATTTATAACTTTATACAAAAAACATAAATCAGATATATTTCTACGCTTAATAACTGAAGATAATTTATGGAAGGCTGATGATTCTTCGTAAGAGTTAATATATATATGTTATAAAATGTAAAAAGTTATAATATGTAATTAATGACTGAAGCAAATAAGATTGCCCTGTTTGCTTAACACACATTGTTTTGTAATCGGTTGGTAGAAAAAGAATAATAAATAGGGTTTAAACAATATATTTTAAATTAATAATTTATGTTATGTTTTCATTTCTTAAATTAACACTGCTTTAAAATGCTCCTTCAATATGAATAAATCACATTAAAAAAATAATAGTCGAATAATCGACGTGCGTGCATGAGAAGATGTATGAATGTGGAGGAAGCAAGAGAGAAGTATGCCAGGACAGAGTGGTGTGGCGTTCTATCCTCTCTGCCTACCCCTTCGGGAAAATGGCGTGATGGTTAGTTAGTTAGTTAGTTAAAAAATAAACTGATGCGAATTTATGGTGAACTTATTATCATAACTTGTTACAAAATTATAACAATACTTTAAAAAGAAGAGTAGTTACACAAATATTATTTACCTAAATATACCAAAAAGTGCCTTTCTGTCTACATTTTTAACTTAAAACGTCAAAAATAATAAAGAAACGGATATTAAAAATTAGTATGTTTTTCATCTAAATCATCATCATCATCATCATCATCATACCATATCCGCTCTCTATGTGGAGCATATGGAATCCACAAACTGCCTCCAGGCCAAGCGATCGGCCGCCAGCTCCCGTGCATCCTCCACGTCCCGCAGCTCTGACGCAAACTGCCGACGAATTGTCAACAGTGGACTACCAGGACGCCGAGAACCTGATGCCTTGTAAAATAGGCAAGCATGGTTAAGGCTCTCGGGAGGCATACGTAGTATATGGCCTAGCCTGCCGAAACGCCCTTGCCGGATGACAGTAGATACAAAGGGTTGCTGTGTCCGTTGCCTCACCTCTGTGTTCCTTACAAAGTCAAACCACCGTACACCTAAAATTCTTCCAAGACCTAAATTTTCATCTAAATACCAGACATAAATTAATATTTTTCTATCTATTTTCTGAACAAATAATTTAAACGGTAACAACATATTTTTCATAAAATTTCACCTCAGACAACCTCCAAAACTCAGACAAAATTTTCATTTTAAGCCAAAATTCCCAGTAGTCGTTTTTAACTCCAGGACAAATTTGTCTCCATCTCGGGTCACGCTATTCGCATCGATTTCTTGGGTAACAAGGTGGTGAAAATTTCGGCTATGTTTACACGAAATTGGCGTCCCTCTCCATGGGATTACGTTGAAGTGGTGACCGAACTTTGATTAGATTGTTAATGCTAGAGTTGATTTTAATAGAAGGTGGGAGTCTTGGTTACATTAGCCTTTATGCCCCGGGGATGAAGACTTTAGATTAGCTCGCCCCTGTAAAAACTTACCCAACTTTGGTTCACGTAATCAATTTTAGAATTTTCTATCGATTGCTCCATGAATCGAGTAACTCCATGTTTATACATAATAATAATAACCTTAAAAATACAATTGATACCAAAATATGTACGTATACTTCACCACCTTCACCATTTATTAGTATTTCACGTTGACAATCGAACCTGTTGCTCGATCACAGATCACTATCGACTCGGTAATAAGCGACGTGATAACGATTTCTTACCCATGGATGTTTAACGTTTTCGCGATCACAATGGAACACGCGTTAAAAGTTATCGATCGGGATTATTAAACGAGCGCATCTACTCGCGAGATATATATCTTATTCGCACATAACTTCGTTCAATCTTTCTCGAGTGCCGTATTGCATTTAGCCGGTTTTCGGCAAGTAATTTCAATTGAGAAAAGCAGTCGACATAATAAACAAATCCGACATGCGCGTTGATTTGACGTTTGACGTTCGGCCGCGATATCGCGTGCTCGGCTCTGCTCGGCTCTGCTCGGCTCTGATCGGCAATGCTCGCAATGCTGCTCGGCTCGGCGAACGTGGTATAAACGTATGTTCATTGTGATCGGTCAAGTCGTTAGCGTTAGCACGTGGTTAGCACGTTTTTAACTACGTCGATAGTTATCTGTGATTGAGTTCCTGCTACCTAGTAATACATAACGCTACATACACCAAGAAGTCTACATATCATGTTGTTTGGTGGAGTTCCGAAAACTTTATAAAATCTTATCGGTAGATAGCAAACAATAACCGCTAAGCCAATAATAGAGACGAGTAAGTAAATGAAGTTATGCAACAAGTTACGGCGGTGGAGGCGAAGTGATGTATTGGAGAAGTGAGTAAGTGGAACTTGGAACTAGAACATGTAAAATAAGTGGAGTTCCGCAATCAGTAGCTTCCACAAACTATTCGGATTGCAGGATAACTTTGGTGGTTTACGGTTATATTATGCAAACGTTATTCTCACCGGTATTCGTACTAACAGTGAGATGTTAATTAACTAAAATACTTGTTTGTGATTCGCCATGGGTCAAATATTTTGCTGATCTTTACCCTTTATACGGAACAGAAAACTATCCACTTTCTTGTTTCTTGTTCAGAAAACTGTACTCTTAATCTCATGATAGCTGCTTAAGCCAGCTCTTTATGCGGGGGAGTTTCACGAAAAATATAGTATTTTAAGAGGATGCTCTGCCACGTGATCAGGGCGGTTTCTCCATTCAATTGTAGTCCTTGATTTTCTCCATAAAAAGTAGCACTAAAGGAATGATTTTTTTTTTTTTTAATATCGACAAGAAGCGTGAGTGCATTTTCTTATTTGTATTAAATATTTTATTTCTTTTAGAGGAGATTTATAAGTAAATATAATTAGTGTTATTGTAATAAGTTTAATAAATAAGAATGAATTGATTGTTAAAAAATAAACGCATTCATTAATTGAAAAAAAATCTGATGCTCAGTAAAACAAAATCTACGTATTTATTATGAGATGGTCTGTAGGCTTTTATCATCCATATTCCGTTAATGATCATCCACTTTCATCGTTATTTACACAGTCCAACGTTCTAGTTTGCTTGAAATATTGATGAAAAATATTCGCCATTAACTTTTTTGGTTATGCAAAACGCTAAACGCTCGTTTTTGCTGTGTACAGAATGAAAAGTTAGCCAGGTCCCGATTCTCGGCAAAATATCTCATGATTACAACGTCGTGCGGTAAAACTCTCGTGTTCATGATGTGACGCTATACCAAAATGTAGTTCCGGAGAAACCAGAGCAATAATATTAAACCCCTGGACGCATCTCGACCTGCTGGAGTTGGACCACTGGGTAGGGGAGAAAGGGATTGCTGGGAGTAGAAAACCTAATATGGAAAAAGAGAAATTTCATCGTCAAGTTTTTCAAGAGCTATAAATATGGCTATCTGAAGTATTTATGATGTTACGGGTAAAAAAATCCAATAATATACCGATTTCATACTCCACCACGTGACTCGCGGCCGCTTCCCATACAAACGTATTCCTCGATTTTCTCCCTGGAATTTAACAATAGAGCAATGAATTTTTCACGTATTTTAGATATTGACCAGATGCGTGCTTGCGTCGTCTTTTTAAAAAAATATTTTATTTGCTAAACACGCCTCTGGTTGATATCTAAAAAGTGTATAAAAATTATTGTCCTAATGTTAAATTCCAGGAAAAAAATCGAGGAATACGTTTGTATGGGAATGCGGCAGCGAGTTACGTGGTGGAGTTTGCGATCGAAAATAGACGCACAGTGTTTAATCAGTGAATCCATTCTCCGTTTTCTGCCTTTCTACAGCTAACGAGTAAAATCAGTATTATATCATATCGTTGTTTATCACGTGACGTCATAACCGCGAAATGTTTCGCAGACAACAGTGCCCTAGAAAGCTCGCACGACACACATCCATAAGTTCCCAGACTAACTCGACACACGAGATACGAGATACGAGCTGGCTGGATGGCTGGCTGGATGGCTGGCTGGCTGGCTGGCTGGCTGGCTGGCTGGCTGGCTGGCTGGCTGGCTGGCTGGCTGGCTGGCGCTGGCCGAACGTTCCCCGTCAGCGGGAGCTATTTATTTTCTACTCCATACTTTAAATTTTCAAGAACTCTTCATGTTTCATCATTTTGCACTTGGAAATTTATTGCGCTAGTTGGGGTTTTCGCGAGTAACGTCGGAAGCTTGAAATTCGTTTTATTATTTGATATGTGGATTATTTACAACAGTGACACATCATTTAAATAATTTAAAACGTGTTAAAAATAAAATCCATGTTTTGAATAATCACATTTCACGATCTCTCAGGTGAATGTGTGGTAAGACTATGCGTGATAGGTGTAAAAATGTTGAATTTAGAGCAGAGTGCAAGGCTGAGATAAGTATTATCGTCAAAATTAAGAATGGGGCTTTTACGATGGTTTGGTCATGTGGAGCGAATGAGTGAGGAAAGAACGGCTAAAAGAATTTTAAATGCCAGTGTGCCTGGATGTAGAAGCCGAGGGAGGCCGAGAAAGACATTGCATGACCAAGTACTTGAAAGTGGACACGTGAAAAGTCGGAATAATCGGCGTATGTGCATGAGAAGATGTGAATGTAGAGGAAGCAAAGGAAGTCTGTCAGGACAGTGGTATGGAGTTCTATTTTCTCTGCCTACGCCTACGGGGAAATGGCGTGATGGTTAGTTAGTTAGTTAGTTAGTCACAATAAAACACTTTTCTTCGAATGACAGCTTCTAAAATTCTGCTTCTATTTTGTTTGTTTATTTTTATCCCTCTTTTTAAATCAAAATTTCTTTTTAAGATAAGCATATGCATATAAAAAAAAAAAAAAATTGGTTTTCTTCTTGTTCTCTTTGCAAGGTTTGAAATAAATGTATATTATATTTATCATTAATGCACTAAAATTTGACATTGAAAATATAGTGAAAATCGCCATTTGGAATCTGTCAAACGAAAAAATTTTGAAAACATTTGCCGGGATATTCTAAAAACCTATTATACATGGACTAACATTACTCATTGCACAGCCCGAAAACCGATGAATCTACGTCATATTTGGAGTGGAGTGTGTAATCTGACTTTTGAATATGAGCTTTAAAAATTATTTTTTTTCTTTCGTAAAAGCTTTTATAAGTAAGGCAGATTAAGTAAAATTCCTCAAATTCTTGTTTAAATTGTTGTTGTTTTTTTATTTTTATTTTCTCTATGGATAATATTAATTAGACTAAGTTATTGATTTTGGATGACAATTTGCCAGAATTTATTTAAAAAATCCAATCCTCAAATTCAAGTTTTATAGATTCAAAATTAATTCATTTTAAAAACATATTCACCTTAATCTCGTTTTATGTATAATAATTTTGGTTTGTTTGCACAATATATTCAATTGTGCTTACATAAATAGGTACATAAATAACCTCCTTCCCAGTAGGGTGGTTTCAGACTGGAAAAATTGCCAACCGTAGTTGTTCACTCCACTACGGTCAACTAGTTAGTTCAAAAACCGTACAAAAGGTATATACGCGCACCAGCAAAAGCTGCTTGCCTATAACAAAAAAAAAAATATTAATGATAATAATGTCAGCAGATTTATTTATTTATCAAAAAAGTTTATTATAAATTCGCTTCATCGCTTTGTATGACGTTATCCATATTAAAAAAGTTTATCAAACAGGAATCAATGTTGTTGATAGCTTAATAGATCGGCAGAGAACCTTTGTTGAAAATAATGAATTATGGAATATTCTCTACGTATAACACGAAAGTTTTTTTATAAAAAAGAGCTCATTCCCCTGATGAGAAAATGGAAAACGCTTTGGTAAATGTCGGCAAATCTTTCTTAAGTTTCTAGTAAAAGTTCTCGTATTTTCTTCCTTCAATAATCGTCTGTCTTCCCTACTTCCGGTAACTACTCAGGATATCCGGTTAATAGTTCCTATCTCTTACAGGCTCCTGTAATTATTATTATCTCTTCTCGTATTAATCTATGGATAGTCGTTTCACACAGAAAATGGATTTTCATCTCTTACCAACTCGTTCATTTCGTTTTTTAAACATATTTTAGTGGAAATTTTTCTTCTGTCTGTCCTATTTCATGACAATCCTTTATTTCTTTACCTTATTTGCTCATTAAGAATTCTTTATTACTACTATTACTACTTTCTCTTATCCACATCAAGTGGTGCATAGGGAACTGGATGGTACACCACCTCCAGTGTATTGTGATGCTTTATATTACATAAATGGAAGATGATCAGTCTTTCGCTTCAGTGCCTGTTAAGGAATCACATGTGAAATATATTTTACATAACTATTTCATCAATCTATTTAAAATCCAAAAATGATAAAGTGAAGAACTTTATATTTTTTTTTTTCAATATGCATATTTATTTTGATATCTCTTGTTTACCGTTTGTCCAGTTTTATTATATTTATTTCCTTGTAATTGTATTAGTTAATCTCCTTTTGTTATAATTATTTTAACAATTTTTAAAAAATTCTTTTTACAATCAAATTATATTCATCTATATATATAAAAAATGAATGTAAGTTTGTATATATGTTTGTCCTTTATAGATTCGTAAACCGCTTATCCGATTGCAATAAGTTGTTCTAGAGGGTTGTTTTATTCACTCCTGGGAAGGTTCCTGCATTATAACATCCATTTTATCATTTTTGTATTTATGTATTTGATATAATTTAGTGACAGTTCGGGTGAATTTTAGATACGCCATGTAACCGATAGTACCGTACATAAAGCTTATAAAAAATGTCGTCAAATAATGCTGTACAGCAAAAGGCGCTAATGTCGTTTTCATCACGTATACAATATATTTTTTTACACCTCGAACTTTCAATTACATTTTTTAATTTATTTGCACCCCAATTCGGGCTTTTTTTGCAATAAATAAGTGCAGTAAATTGGTATTGACCTTTCAAATGTATTGTTTTCCTCCGAAAACTTTTTTTGTGCAAGATTTTTGCGTTAGCATAATCGTCGGTTTTTCTGCTTCTTTTTCTAGGTAGCCTACCTAGAAGTTTTTATTTCTTCTTAAAGCTACAAGAATCTTTGTTTGAAAATTTGGAGCATTTGCTACTACTACTTTCCCTTATCCGCACCCAACGGTGCATTGATACTCCAAGTACAATGTGATCATTTTATTAGTATGGAAAATTTAAGGATTCTTCCGTTGTTGTTTTTATGGCTATTGATTAAAATTATTTAGAGACGGTGATTTTAGTTTTAAAAAAAGTACCTACCTTCTTATAATTTGTTTGGAATTTATATTATTAGGTAGCCTAGCGTGGACGTTTTTTTTCCTTCTTCGAGCTACAAGACTATGTCTAAAATTTGGAGCATATGCTCTTACTACCTTCCCTTATCCGCACCCAACGGTGCATCGATACAGTGTATATTGATCATTTTATTACATGAAGGTAGGATGATCAGTCTTACGCTTCAGTACCAGTCCAAGGTATCGCACATGAAATATTAATATGAAAATAAAATTAAAATAAATAATATTTCATCTTGACCCTCTACGGGAATCGAAATACACGGTAGCAAAATGCGCAACCACTGTGCTACGAGGCGAACATATGGATCACATGGATGGATATATATAAGAGTTTTACTTTTTTTAAAATTTAATAATTATTATTACCATTTTAGAATTGCTTCCCATGCACAGCATATGGATTTTTTAAATTCCAAAACGGCGGGCGTACCTTTTTTTCATAAAATAAAGAAGGGTATCGTTTTAAGGGTTTTTGAATGGTGCTGATTTCGAATTAAGCGTTTATTTTTAAATCCAAGATGGCGGACGCAACTTTTTTTCATAAAATAAAGTTGGGTATCGTTTTAAGCGTCTTGATTTCGAATTAAGCGTTTATTTTTAAATCCAAGATGGCGGACGCAACTTTTTTTCATACAATGATGTTGGGTATCGTTTTAAGGGTTTGTAAGGGTCCTGATTTCGAATTTAGCGCTTATTTTTAAATCCAAGATGGCGGACGCAACTTTTTTTATACAATGATGTTGGGTATCGTTTTAAGGGTTTTTAAGGGTCCTGATTCGAATTTAGCGCTTATTTTTAAATCCAAGATGGCGAATGCTATTTTTTTTCATAAAGTGATGTTGGGTATCGTTTTAAGGGTTTTTCGGGGCCCTGATTACGAATCTAGCGTTTATTTTTAAATCCAAGATGGCGACGTCTCTTTTTTTCAGAAAATGAAGATGGGTATCGTTTTAATGGTTTTTGGGGGCCCTGATTTCGAATCTAGCGTTTATTTTTTATTCCAAGATGGCGGTCGTCCCTTTTTTTCACAAAGTGAAGATGGGTATCGTTTTAATGGTTCTTGGGGGCTCTGATTTCGAATTTAGAGGTTATTTTGAAATCCAAGATGCCGGACGCATCTTTTTTTCATAAAATGAAGATGAGTATCGTTTTTAGGGCGTCAAATTTAAAGTTTATTTTGATATTCAAGATGGCGGATACTCCTTTTTTTCATAAAATGAAGATGGGTATCGTTTTTTAGGGCGTATGGGCGTCCTAATTTCGAATTAAGAGTTTATTTTATAATCCATGATGGCGGACACACATTTTTTTCATAAAATGACAATGGGTATCGTTTTTAGATGATACGGGCGTCCTGATTTTGAATTGAGAGTTTATTTTTAAATCCGGGCGCACATCTTTGTTCATAAAATGATGATTGGTATCGTTTAAAGGGGTTGTGGGTGACCCTGATTTCGAATATAGAGTTTTTATTTGAAATCCAACATGACGGACGCACCTTTTTTTCATCAAAGAGTAAATTCCATTCATGCGTCGCACCTGCCACACACATTTTTTTAAAAATAATATGTCCCTGGGTGTCTTTTTCAAGTGTAATAGACGTTCTTATTTTAAATTTAGGAGTCGGACAGCCAAGAAATTTAATTGTTTATGCCAAAGACGGAAAAACAAAAAAATGTATTATAAATACCTACCCTTACCTGAAAAATAAAGTCACCAAAATAAAATAAATAACATTTATACTATACCTTTATACATACGAGTGTAATTATACCAGTACCAGTACCTCGTACATTATACCAGTAATTCAATTTTCATAAATACATTAATGATCAGAAAGTTAATACATAGCATTCCTTCTATTACCAATTTCCAAATAAACGAGATAAATCTTTCAAATTTCAATCGATATTCCTAGAATTACCTGTTTTTTCTGCGGCAGCAACGCGACGGGTATCAGCTAGTATCATATAAATGTACTTTTTTGTAAATATTTCAGTTAGGCACGGGGTTATACTTAAATAACTGAAATACAATCATTGCAAACTGTAAAATTATATATGTAATAAATAAGAAATAAATAAATAACGCATTGAAATAAAAACTCGGGAAACTCTTTCGTACGAGACATTTAGCCACAATTAATAAACTTATGTCACCAATTTACAAATAAACACATAAAATCCTATTTTTTAAGTATACAACGTTAAAAACAACAATAAAATATATATAAATCATGTTTTGCGAGGACGTCGTCGTTTTTTTATTTACGAGTCGCCAAAACCTTTACTGCAGTCAGATTTGTGGTCGTATTTATCATAAAACTTCCATTTCGATAGGGAATCTTCGCACGAATACACCATAAAACGAAACATTCAAGATGTTTGATACAAAGTGTCGAATGCAGGACATTTCAGGAACAAATCTCAACACGTTTCCCGCTGAAAGTAGGAGACAAATGGATTTCAGGTGACGTAAATCGAAGCCATTACTAACGCGGCAAGACGTGTGCTAACGTCAGGGAAATGACAAATAACACTTTACAGGATCTTATTATTGAACACCTATCTTGTATACCGCATCACAAAATACGAAAAATCATTTAAAACCATTACCATAAAGCAAAATATATTTTACAGTCTTATGATTTTAAATTTTGTATTTTAAAGTTTATTATAGGTACCTTTTGATTATAAAGCATACTACTACTACTACTTTCCTTTATCCGTGCCCAATGGTGCATAGGGCACTGCATCGGTACACCAAGTGCAGTGTATCTTGATCATTTTATTGCATGAAGGTAAGATGATCAGTCATATGCGTCAGTACCAGTCCAGTGTATCACACATGAAATAATATGAAAATCACATGAAAATAAATATTTCATCATATTAAGAATGAGAGAACTAAAAAATAAAAATTTCTTTGTAATATTGATTTTTTGTATTGTGCGGCATTTAAAAGCATATTTCTAAATGCTTTTTTACCAAGTCGTTGTTACAAGTCTAAGATCTTCTCACCTTAGTTTCAAATGCAATATACTGTTATTGTTGTAAATTTCATTGTAATAAAATGAAATAATATATGTATATTCACGAAGTTCTATATAATTTCTAATGGATTTAGCTAAATTATGATAAATTATCCCAGATTAAAATATTTTTTTCTACTTTTCATCTTCTATTCTACTAATCTTATCTTTTTTTTAGCATAGTTATTTTAAAGATTTAACAAAAACTATCTTAAAGACGTTTTATATTATTTATTGAAAAATTTTATCACAAAAACAGTTCGGAAAGCGTAACATTTTCTAATTATTATTTTTTAAATAAAATAAAAATCACATTGTTTTTTTATTCACTTTTTAATTGAGTTATTACTAACTAGTTTCGGTACCACCGTACCATCATCAGAGCTAATACAAAACTAACATTAAAATACAAAGTTGCATCTAATTAGTGTGGGTGGGGGAACTATGGATTGGGGAGGGGGTGGGCTATGGATAGTATGGAATCAAAAAAACAAAGTGATTTTTATTTTATTTTTAAAAACAAGTTTACAATGATTTACAAAGTTAATGGTGATAATACAAATAAATTTTCTAAATTCATTATCTGGTGGTACATTTTCTTTCTAATGATATTTTTTTCTTTGAAATAAAAGCAATAAGATTGTTCGAGCTTTTTTACTCCTGAAATTAATTACGTGCCCTGTTTAATTTTTACTGTCATCACAAAGAGTTTTGTTTCATTATTTTGGACACGTCTAAAAACCGTTATTTCAAGTTAATCTACCGTTTTTTAAAAATACAGGGGTTTCATTAAGAGCCCCGATCTTAAAAAACATTAATACAACATTTTTTGTAAGTGATCATATTTTATTTCAATTTAAATATTAAAGTACCTACATAGCTGTTTAAATTACGTGACATTATTTCATTAAAAAAAAAAAATATATTTTTACATTATTAGGTCTCGTATGTATAGAACGTTAACGGCTCAATCAATGTTTTTTTTAAACTGTCCAAATTTTTTGTTTTTTTTTTTTAATTTCGTCTTGCAAGGCAATTCAAAATGCAATGTTAGAGCTTGTAAACATGCAATGGAAGACTTTGTATAGACATTTAAATTAACATAATTAAATTAAGAAATTGTCCGCCTCGTAGCACAGCGGTAGCGCATTTGGCTACCGTGCATGAGGTCGCGGGTTCGATTCCCGTGGGGGTCAACACGAAATATTTATTTACATGTGATTTTTCACATTAATATTTCATGTGTGATACCTTGGACTGGTACTGAAGCGTAAGACTGATCATCTTACCTTCATGTAATAAAATGATCAAGATACACTGCACTTGGTGTACCAATGCAGTGCCCTATGCACCATTGGATGCGGATAAGGGGAATTAGTAGTAGTAAATTGAGAAATAGTTTTTCTTCCTCTTCTTCTTCTTAAGATAGACCTAAGGATCTGTATTATTCTCATTCGATTCTGCCACTTGGGATATGGACTCTCAACTGTCCCTTCATCTTTTTGCAGGTCGTCCAGGAAGTCGGCGGCCAGGTGCAGGTCGATGCATCATGGATTTGGCTATCCTCCATTCTTTCAACGTGTGGAAGCCAGTATCTTCTTCTTTCTCTTCCCCACCTGACAACATCCTGGACTTCGCAAGTTGCTCGAATTTGGGCGTTTCTAATCCTGTCCCGAGGGACTCTGAGATGTTTTGTTTAGTTTTTTTTTTTAAAAAGCTGTTGTTTGAACTGACAGTTTTTATTGGAAAACCCTGTATTTTAAACGTGTTTTAAGCGCCAGTGCCGTGCAAAATAATGAACATCAAAAAAGTTAAAATAAAATTATCTTTCAGTTGTGTTGTGTGCGCTCAAGTGAAATATTAAAGTGCGCTCAGTTAAGGGTCGTAGTAGTATGTGGGTATAGCTGACGAATTAGGAATGCGTGAGGGGTAAAGTGAAGGCTATCCTCAAAAAGGATCCAACTGCCGCGCGCCGCGAGGAATCGGGGTTCTACTTTGGAAAGGTATCGCTACACAGCGGCGTCGGAGGGGCTTTTAAATATTGTAATAATTTTTAATTAATTTAACTTATACAAAATTTATATTTTGAATCACGATAATTTATTTATCATGCGAATTTATTTACACAAGTAGATATTGCTAATGCTTCATAACGGCCTTGAAAATGTTCATTCGAGTGCGTTCTGGATAGCTTTTTTTTACATAATGGAAGCATCTAGATGCATTACATAATTAAAATGTTTTAATGCAAATTTTAAAAAAAAACAGAAAAATCGTATTTTTATTTAAATATAATACATTTAATATCGAAGCTTTGAATTTATTTTACACTCGGTTCGCCAACAAACACATTCTTACATACATGTTTTTGTATTTCGTCTCTTTTTTCTCTCACATTGTCTTTTTCCATCTCATGTGTTTAGTATCTAAAAACTTTGTAAAAACTGCTATTTATACTTTTGTCTTGTACAACATGTTACCAGTCTGAAGTTGCCCGTTACAGGGTGAAAGCGCTAACTGGTCAAAATAAATAAAAGTGGAAGTGTACTAAGTATTTTTTATTTAACTTTAATTTGTTATATATTAATAATATAATCATTTATTGTAATTTACATGACAAGTTTTAATAATACTGGGTACGTAAGACCCTTTTTTATGTTATTGTAAATATTATATTCATAAACAGAGAAAACTGAAAAAATATGTATTTTCATTTTTACTTAACTTAAAAGCTCTTCTAATTTGGTAAAGCCCATTAAGTTGGCTTATTTAATGAATCGAAAACAGATTAGCTCTTTTAAAATAAAGGTTGTTAATAAATTATTTATCTATTATTGTGATAATATTAAGATACAAAATATTCAATCCTAATAAAAAAAATAGCAGTGTATATATTTTTTTTGCTGCTAGTTGTGTGCGAGATTATTGATTGGTACTTTTATAAATTATGATAAGATCAAACATGCTTATAATACCTAAAAACTGCCCTAATTGCATATTATTATTATGATGCTTAAATGTGATATAAAGCGCTGAAACGCCTTGTACGGCGTACGCCCCTGGGCAACCCGCGGCTTAACGAAATTAAAGCGTGCGAAACATTCGTAACGAAAGGTCGCTTAACCTAAGATAACGAAAGCAAACCATGCTAAGTCTTCTCGCAAGACGAACGAAAGAAAATGTTGACGAAAGTAAATTGTGCTAAATCTTTTTGCGGGCGACCGAAAGTAAAGTCAAACTGGTTAAACCCTCTCGAACGTGACACGAGAATATGAATGTATAATTTTTTTACCCCCTGGGGTTAGAAACGCGATTGAAGCCTTTATTTCACAGAATAGCAGGGGCTTTTACGGCACCGCAGGCAGTAAAACATTTATTAGGCACTGCTTTAAGGGTGAATTTATCACCGATTCCAATCACGATAGACTAAATGCGAATTGGAGAAATATCGGCGGACGTTTATGGCATGGACGATAACGAAACTCCGTTTGATGGTAATTTATGGCAGCCGATCCCGTGACGTCGTAAAAGTACAGTAAAGTTGTACGTCGAAGCTGGACGGGCGGGGCGATGCTCCGCGGCGGAATAGGGCTTGGAAGTACGCTGACACTTGTGACGAGAACACTTACAAAAGGTCGTTACAATAGCGATTGCTTTTGACGTTTATTTTTACGTCCTTTGTGATTCATTCCATGACTTGAAAAACAAATTAGAAAAGGTTTTGGAACAGACCAACCCCAATATTTTTTACAAATTATCGCGCTAAGATTTTTACACCGCCATCGCCATAAACGAACCTTTTTTTAAAACACAGAAGCACTTTTATTTAAGCTTAATTCACTATACTATTTTATTTTTTTTAAACAGAACCAAAATATTTTGTATTGACCTATAGTCAATGATGCTTATTTTTTTCTAATTGTTTATAAACAAAACTTTATGAATAACCTAAATAGTTGACAATAGAGTAAAGGATATTAATCAAACTGATTGGTGCTAATTTCTGTCCAGCAATCAGTAAAGCACGAAAATCAGCATTCAGCATTGTAAATGCAAAAAAATATGAAAAAATTCACCGTTCATTCATTATAAATATATTTATTTATGTACCTACATTCGTAAGTACTTAGAAAGGTAACGAAAAGAGTTTCTCGGTAAGTATATTCAAGAATTCCGTAGGTATTTTATTCCCTGAGCCTTCCCGGGATCAACCCTTACAGACCTTTACGTTTCTAGGGTTGATTATATCATCAATAACTTAACAACTAATGTACCCTCAGAAGGGAAGCTAACAGCAAGCATTCTCACCTCTACTAAACTCCAAACTCTGTGTATCGTGAGAAAAAAATACGATTTTCCTTCATCCATTAATCTTAATCCCCATACAGTTAACTCTGCGACACTTTTCACGTACTTCACTAAGAGATTTTCGACAGTGAAACAGATTCCTTTTGAGAAGAGACTTTTGACATGAAAGGGATGCTTTTTGCTTCCTGAAATGTACGACCCTTTGAATTCGAAAAATATTTTATTTCATCATTTATCTTCGTACGCCACTTTGAAAAATACAATTAAAAGAATGAAATGTGAAAACAGCGCTAGTATTTCTGTAATTCTATTTGTTTTTCAGAAATTTTGTTTGACAACATATTCATCTTTTCAAATTTGAGACAAGAATTATCATGTCAGAATGAGGATATTTAAGAATTAAATTGATCTTAGGAGTTTAAAATATTTCATTTAAATATCTTATAAATGTAAACATAAAAGCGATACCTACCTAAAATAATTCTAGTAGTTAGGTTAACGAATGAGCTTTCTGTCAATGGCGAAATTCGAACAATATTTTATTTTATTTTGGTTTTGGCACAATTACAATATGACAAAATAAACATTTAACAATGATAAAATTTTAACCAATGAAGTGTCGTTTATAAGTTAGTGTAGGAATGGTTAAGTTTGAGGACGTGTGAGGTGTAAAATATGGCTATAGTCATTGTTTTACTATATTACTGATTTTTTTAATTCAGTCATCTATGATAATAATAATCTAACTTTTTTTTAATTTTTATTTTGAGCAATTAATTACTTTACGAATAGTGGTACTACAATAATAATATGTACTGTCCGTTCATTAAAAAAAAATACTACGGAAAACGGAAACTAGTTTTGAAAGCATGAAACTAGAATCTTTAAAGAGGTTTTCAGTACATAATAATAAATAGTTAGAAGAAACGACGCCAATGTGTCACGACGCGACGCTACAAAATAGATTTCTTCATTTAATTCACTTTGTTAATAATTTAAGTACCTTTGTGAAATTGGAGCAAGGGGTTATTAAACAGAATTTAGTATTTACAAATAAGAAGCCCTTTTCAGTTCTATCTGAATAAAGAACAATTATATTGAAAATGGAAGAGACAGCACCTGTTGCCTATAGCCAACACCAAGAGACCTATAGAAGCAATTTACTTAGAGAGGTATTCAATTTCCTTTATTCAAATTTCAGAGGAGGGAATAATTAAGAAATTTATGTGTTGCTTTAATAAGTTTTGATAAAATGCTTTCAGAAGTTCAATTCACTTTTATTTTGAGGGATTTATTTGATTAACTTGTTGTTAAACTAATTCCAAATATATTATTTATGCTGATATTGATATCTTCAAATATTTTAAGAGAAAGTTTTGTAATTAAGGGAGTTTAAAAGACTCATTCTGCATTAAAGTTTTATTGATCGTTTGACTCTGCTTATTGATGGTTTATATAGTTCTTGTGGCTATCATAATAAATGCCAAAGAAAAATATCACTTGCCAAAACCTTTCACCACAATCTGTCAACTTTTCAAAGCTAAAAATTCTGTGAAAACTTATCTCCGTCTCAAACTTAGATAGCATGAAACATTTGGTTTTTTTGTCTTAGTTTTCTAGATAAAGTATCACCATTTTGTATTATAATTTTCATGAAATAATAAATATTATACCGAATAGATTCAGGGAAACTGTATTAAAGTTACGAAAAGGTGCTGCGAAGAGCAAAAATATGTCTTGAATATTTTGAAAAGTTTTCTTTAGGAGTTGCGGGTCCAAATTTTTAGAATTCCCATAGGAATCCCTTATCTAGCGAACATTTTCCCAGCCTTTACATCTTCGTCAACTTTACGTTGAATAGGCCTAAGACAAACTTTTAAAAGTGTAGAAGATTATAGTAAACCAAATAAGTGTATTATTTCAAAGCTTATATCAACCAACACAATTTACCACCATAATAATATCCGCTCCCTATGGGCTTATGGATTCCCAAAATTGCCTCCAAGCTTAACGATAGATCGTTAAGTTCCCTAGCGACTTCTATGTCTGGTCTATGTCCCGTAGTTATGCCGTAAGTTGCGAAGGAATAGTTTAATACAGGAATAAGACACAGTTCAATTAAAATACAAGTCCAATTTTTCTTGTACTGTGATAACTATAGTGTGGGTTGATAAAAAGGTACTTATATGACGTACAATTCGATCAAATAATTACTCTTTCCCATATTTTAAATAGATTTCATTTATATTTCTGATTCACTGGAACAGATTTTGATTTTAAACGTCCTTGAAATTAAAGCCAAACCCAATAAAACAGACATTGTGTTCACAACGTCTCCTTTCCAGATATCCTCGTAAATAACAAGCTGCCATCTTGCGGCCGTCTCTGTAAGCTTAGTGGCGTCACGTACGCAACAGCTGTCACGGGTTTGGGTCCTGGCTACCCAATATCGGGACAAAGGGGCCGAGGACGTGTCCGCTTCACACGACGGCTCACAGTAATGGCCGAATTGAGCCACGCGTCGCAAATCCTAAGCGATCGAACCGGCTGAAAAGTTTCTAAGTCATTTTGATCTATTCCTTATGGAGCAAGGTTTGTGAGTGATTTGTGAAATTTCAAAAAGTAAACCAGACGAAATGAGTTAGAATAATTAATTGAGCGAGTTGTCCGTCCGCCTGATCTTACTTCCGGCGACTTCTTCTTATTGCGTTATCTAAAATCAATGCTTTTTATCAACAGCCTATGAACCTTTCACAACATTAAGGATGCAATTATACGTGAGATTGCACTAACTCCAGGGGAAATGTTAGAGTGATATTAATCTACATTATAGAACCTGATGCCTTGTAAAATAGGCAAGCATGGTTAAGGCCATTGGGAGGCATACGTAGTATATGGCCTCGCCAGCCGAAACGCCTTCGCCGGATGACAGTAGATACCAAGGGTTGCTATGTCCGTTGCCTCACCTCTGTGTTCCTTACAAATTCAAACCACCGGACATCTAAAATTCTTCTAAGACGCCTATTCTCAAAACTCAGAAGTCTGTTATCTTGGCATTATTATTTAAATACATGTTATTTGTTTTTTACGTTTTTCAAAGCATTCAATATATCAATATCTACTTAAAGGGGTTTGGAGATAGAGGAGTCCCCTTTTACCAGTGGAAGGTTAGTGGAAACGCCGGTGATGTTGTATGCGTTTATTCGGTTAACAAGGATGTCTATTGCGTGTTGGATATTGAGTGCGTGGCAGTTCCGTGGAGATTGAACGAAGTCGGCGGCTGGAACAACGTTGGTAGCGAAGCAACAAGGAGAGCAGACGATGCGGGTCGGGCTTCCGATGCTGGTACCAAGAGTGTGAATCCAGGGCGTGGTCCGAGGCTTCCATGACGGCGTCGTCTACGTCAGGCAAGACACTGCGTCTTGGCTGCTGACGTGGACAGGCGACTCTCCGACTGAAGAGAGTAACTGCGTAGATGGTATAAGATGAATGTGTTGCACTGCTGTTCTGACCCTCGGTACGGGTATTTATAGGACAGTAGTCCTTTGTTATTAGAGTTGTATGGTTGGGATAAACATTCGTGTGCAAAGCCATACTGCCCGTTGAATTGCAGCGTCAGCTGATGATTTTCTAGGAATTACCTACTCGTGTAGTAATACCTGACGCAGCTGAATTATATTTGCACTTTGGACGTTGTACCGTCTGGGTTGTTCACCCCCACAAACGTTTACATATAAAAACATTAACTATTAGTTCAGCTAAACGTCGGCGTCGCGACGCGCCGGTCATTCAATATTCTATACAGATTTCGCTTTATACGCGACAGTTTGCAAACTGCACAAGAAACTGTACAGCTTTCTGTTCCGTATAAAGTGCGCTTTATTTATTGGTTATTTTCATGCCTATAATGCAATATGAGGAATTGTTTCTATTCCTCTGATTCATTTTTCATCTACGCATAAAATAAACAAAACAATCTTTCATTTTCAACCTTATATTTCCATACACCTGCCTGTAAATCGGTGGGCGTCATATCAGAAAATGTAAAACGTAATTACGGCAGACTCCCACACAATTAGGATGTAAGGATAGTGGTATTTGATGCTACAGGACACGTGGCAGCCTTTAATATGGAAATGGGGCTAATCACATATTGACCTCACATAATGCACCTCAGAATCTCAGCAAATGTCGCAATCAAGGACACCAATAATTATAATTTATGGTGTCTGGGTTTAAAACAGATCGCGCCATGAATAGGTATTACACTACACTCCTAATTTGCCGAAAGCTAACTGAGAATACCACGTTTTAGCTCACACTTATCTTCACATTTCTGTCTAAGATTCGTGTTTCTATCTCTTTTCTGTGCCGAGATTTTAAAGTTCAAAAATCCAATTTCAATTAAACCGCAATTTTGCGATTCCCAAAAATGGTCGTTTACCACATTTTCAACGGGCACTACTACTATTACAACTCTCCCTTATCCGCACCAATGGTGCATAGGGCACTGCATTGATCACCAAGTGCAACAACCGTCAACATGGACGAAATTTCATTACTCATGTATTTACATGTCATTTGACAGGGTTGTAATTAATATTAGCTGATATAATATTATTTGATTGCTTTACTAAAATGTTTTTACTTATAAGCCTACCAAGCTGACAAATTGTTCAATATTATTTAATTTAGACTGACTTTAAAATTCTCTTGTTTCAGGACATATCCAAGAAACCTACGTACAAAATGAGAGGAAAGTTCTAAAGAGGCTTCTTGCTTGCCACAAAAGGCTGTACCGAGACGACTTCATCCCTCTAATTAACCATTCCCGCTACAAGACCTTCACATGATGTCATTAGTACACAAGTTTTCCGAGTAATAAATTCCACTATGAAACGATACTTGTACACTCCTTTCTTGTTTGGCCCACTTTCCTGAAAACGTCCTTGTGTCGTAAATAATTGCATTTTATTTGTTGTCCTTTGTAATAAATAATTAAGTGACATTTCTTTTTGATTCGGGTGAGATCCTTGAAAAACACACGAATTTTTTATAACATTTTATCATAATCATACCGTTTCCGCTCCCTATGTGGAGCATATGGAATCCACAAACTGCCTCCCGTGTCCTCCCAAGTCAAGTCCACGACCCGCAGCTCTGACTCAACAATGGACGACCAGGCCGCCGAGAACCTGATGCCTTTTAAAATAGGCAAGCATGGTTAAGGCTCTCGGGAGGCATACGTAGTATATGGCCTAGCCAGCCGAAACGCCTTCGCCGGATGACAGTAGAGATACCAACGGTTGCTGTGTCCGTTGCCTCACCTCTGTGTTCCTTACAAAGTCAAACCGCCGCACACCTAATATTCTTCTAAGACACCTATTCTCAAAACTCAGAAGTCTACTATTTTGGGCCCTATTCAACTTATATTTAATTTATTTCCGGGGATTATCATTACTACAGATAAATTGTTTTAAAATAATTTTTCACAAATTTACAAAATCACCAGTTCTCCATTTTTTTTTCACCTTTAAAATGTTATTTTATTCATTGTTGGCTAATTATTAATTTAAAATCCGGGATAATTGTCAACAATTTTTTCCTACTTTTAATATTTTATATTGTAAAATTAATCCCCGAAGAGCAATTAATGTAACTTACTGCATACAAATATATTTATATTGACTGGTGTGTTCATTATAGTTTAAATGTATGTGGTGAATCAATGAGACATTTGTTCTTAATTTGTTTTTGAAGCGACGCCGACGGAACCTTAAAATCAGAATAATGTTTAATTTTGTGGAAATATTGAAGTAATTTCGTTTAACATAAGATTGCCGTCGGAATAATACAATCGAGGCCATTATGCACTTCCCAGAGCAGAGGCGTAAATGTGCAATCTAGTGCATACAGCAGCCGCACAGGACGCACATCAGATATCATGGTTGACAAAAATCTATTATCAACTGGTATTGAGAAGTAGTAGTAGTAACAATAATGAAGTAATAATAATAATATTCATATTTCACGAATGATACCTTGGACTGGTACTGAAGTGAAAGACGATCATCTTATCTTCATAGAATAGAATGAACAAGATAGCATGATTTCTTTGCAAGGATAAGCAGCTCCTCTAAATTCATACATCTTATCATGCACACACGTCGATTATTCCAACTTTTCACATGTCCACTTTCAAGTACTTGCCGTACTTGATCATGACATGTTTTTTTCTTCCTTCCTCGGCTTCTACATCCAGGCACACTTGCATTATGACTTTTTTTAACCGTTCTTTCATCACTCATTTTCTCCACATGACAAAACCATCGTAAAAGCCCTTTCTTAATTTTGTCGAAAATGCTTATCTCAAACCTTGCACTCTGCTTTAATTTCCACAATTGTACACCTATCATACATAGTCTTACCACACATTCGCTTGTGAGATCGCATTTCAACAGCATTCAATCTACTTTCATTTCTCTTTTTCCAACACCGCGCTTCTTTACCATACATAAGGGTTGTTACCAGAACTCCGTTATGTACTGTCAATTTTGCATCTTTCGATCATAACTGAAATATAATCTTGACCACCTAGATTACATTTACACCCCAATGTGCGCTGGTCAAATGGACGTCTCTGGTTCCTATTGTCCGACTTGCCTAGCTTTTGTAATCTTGCTTGCCTATTGCCTTGCATCCGCTTGCTTCTTGCCTTGCCTGCTTTCCCTCTGCTTGCCTTTGCCTCGGCCGATTGCCTCTCACAGCCAACGGTTGCTGAGAAATGGGGACATCTCGCTGACAATGCCCAATAGTCAGTTGTCTCGCTCATGGGTCTCATTACCAGAGCTGTATATTCAAACGCCCGCGCCCGGTACAAACCTTTGATCTTAAATGAAGATAATCTTATGAAATTTATGTTAGAAGCACTCACTTTGTAGTTATTCATTATAAACTATTTAAATGAAAAAACTTTGTTTACTACTTTTTTATTAACAACATTTTGAATGTGTACAAATACTTGTAGACAAATTACTGGATTATACCCATGCTAGGCTAATATCAGATATTATTGATATCCCAACAGAGACAGAGAAACTCTGGAAACGAATGTGGATATCAATAATATCTACTTTTTTTATTATTAATCTAACTCCCGACCGGTTTCGAGGCAGCACGTGTCTCTTTATCAAGGGTACAAGAATAAAATTCTAGATCGATTAATAATAAAAAATAAGTTAAAAACAAAGTTTTTTCATTTAAATAGAAGATAAACTTATTTTAGAGCTTTGTGCAAAGTAAATTATTGTGTGTTATATGTACATTAGTGTGGTTTTCTTAATGGAGACTAAATATGGTAAATATTTTACATATATATTACTCCCTATGGCAATCGTCCGTCTTCGGAAGACGATGAAGATGCGGCACTCATCAGGAAGGCAGCCTAGAAAAGCAGCTTCTCTGGTGACTGTGAAGTCCTATACGAGACCTGCACAGTCGACCACATCTCTCACACCTCCATATAGTACTAATTATGTACCAACTAGGTAGGTTCTTTATTAATGAATATTTAAGAAAAACTTGATCTTGTAGATGATTTTTGGTTACTTATTATATATTTAGTTCTTTTTTAAAAGTGAAAAAAAAAATATTTACAATAAAAAATGAGATTTGGTATATGGTTTAGTATTTTTTATTGGGTTTTGTGGTATAACTGTGGTGTGTTGATTTCAAGTCTTGTGGGTTTTTAACTCAAATTTTACGATAATACATAATCACAGATAAAAAATAAAATATTACAGTGTTGTACTAATGAAATCGTTATTTATTTCGTTGAATCACTTACAAAATATTTGCTAGTTTATTGAATATATTTCAAATTATAATAAATAATTTTAGCAGTGTAATATTTGCTTTCGCACTAGTAAATTGAATTAGAATTATTATCAGAAATTCGATTAATTAAATCTGTCAGAAGTGATAAATATTTAATATCTTCCTATTTTGAAATTTAATTTATCCTGCTTTCAAATTACTGATTAGAGTCATACCTAAGCCTTTTATAATAAACTTAAGTGTATTGTTTACATATATTTAATCTTACTATTACAACATATTTTAATAATAATTCATTATTAATAATTAAATTAAATTTTAAAGATCTTGTAATATTATTTTATCACTACAGAGGTGTCTTCTAAATTCATTAATTCCGTTTACTTTTTTGACGGTAATAGCACATAAAAATATGCACAATGCTTTAATTTTCTATTAAAATTGCCTTTTAGACGTCTAATTCGTCAAATATTTTCTATTACATTTTGTACAATATTAATCATTTGGCAGGCGTTCCGTAGAATATTAAATTATTTTCAGTTATCTTCTGCATCTTCTATAGCCCAATTTTAATGAAAAAAACATGCAATTCTTTACATTTTGAAGAAACCAAACAAAGTTTAATTTGAATTTTTTAGCAAAATATTTAAATGAAACACTTTGTTTTTAACTACTTTGATGTAATTTAAAAAAAAAAAAATATATATATAAATGCCACCATAGTATACACGCACAATCTCATACTCACCCTCACACATCCCTCATACACTCATACTTACTATACCTTAAACTTGTTTATAATTATTTTTAATATAATGTATACTTGTGGATTTCTATTAGTTTCTCTTTTATCTTACTGTTTTGTTTATATATTTATAATTCGTATTACTGTTGATATCTTGAATAATTAAAATAAAACAAATAAAAATAGTTTACAATGAATAACTACAAAGCGAGTGTTTCTAACAAAAATGTATTGTTTCATGTTTTTCCACTATGAATGTTGACCAAAGAATTTTCAATGCTCCTACACACTACCCATTTAGCCTAACTTAACCGTTATCTGCCTTAAGATGTATTAAAAGCAGGATCCGTTCAACCCTCACCCACGCCTGCATTATGTACAAGACAGTTCGTCTTTATGTGGAAATGAAATAGCAACAATAAAGCCTACAGTAGACTGTAGGCTATATTGTTGGGTGTGGGAGTTGGGCGAAGTAAAGGTATGTGAGGTGAACTGTGGTGCGAACAGTTGGCAAATATTTTACATCAAGTTTATTTCACTGTGCATTGATTTGGTTACACCTAACCAGGGCCCAAAATAGCAGACTTCTGAGTGCAGAAAATAGATGTCTTAGAATAACATTAGGTGTGCGGTGGTCTTAAAAGAATATTTGACTTTGTAAGGATCACAGAAGAGAGGCAACGGACACAGAAACCCTTGGTATCTACTGTAATCCAGCGAAGGCGTTTCGGCTGGCTAGGTATGCTTCACGAGAGCCTTAATCATGCTTGCCTATTTTATAAGGCATCAGGTTCTCGGCGTCCTGGACGCCCAGTGTTGACAATTTGCCGGTAGTTTGCGTCAGAGCTGCGGGACGTGGACTTGACTTGGGAGGATGCACGGGAGCTGGCAGCCGATCGCTTGGCCTGGAGGTAGTTTGTGGAGTCCATATGCTCCACATAGTAAGCGGGTATGGTATGATGATGATGACGATGAATTGAAAGTAAGCTGAAGTTTATGAATTTCAGTTTATGATATCGGTACCCTTATATTCAAATTGTGTAACTCCAAAATGGTTACTTTACAGGGCGGGCAAAAAACGAAATGGTGGAATTGCCAAATTTGCCGCGTTGCCAATACTAACGTGGCAGTTACCCATTTTTCTTGAGGTGGTTTTTAGGGCATTTGTAATAATGTTGGACTTGCCCAATTTGCCTAGCGCGTGTATTTGGAATACAGACAACATAATATAAATCATAAAGTCATATTGTCAAAAAATGGAGTTACACAATTTGCATATTAAGGTATCGATATTAAGATTGTTTGGAGTAGATATTTATAATTTCTAAACTCATTACTTATTAGGTACCTACCATCAAATTAAAATCCAAAGTGAAAATTAATGAAAACTAGCACTTTCCGTTGTGATAATTCTGTCCCCGGCAGGGGATAACGCAATTTTCTCCAGAGTTGACATGTCCAAAGATCGAGTTCAAAGGATTCAAGACAATCCTTGTACCTGAAAAGTGGAGGGAATCCTTCGCTTTGTTACAGGACAATAAATAATAAATTCCTCCGGCAAAAATTTACATCTAAATAAGAGACACTCAAAGGAAATGAATCCTTCAGTCCATGAGACGGGACATGCTAGTATTATGGAGAACTCGCCAGGAGCTTTAATTGACGTTCGGTTGTAATAAAATGAACTGATAAAGGGATGGGGCGTCTTTTAAATAAAATTGGAACTTATTTGCAGTGTACAGACTTAGATTTGAAAAAATGTATTAATACATACATGGTATGTACAATTTTATTGTATGATATACATAATGAGGAAATCCACTGTCACCCGGAATTGAATTTTAAAAATGCTTTCGTGTAGACGCGAATATTTTAAAATTTTTAGGTCGGATTAAATATCTCAATAATTTACCCAAAAATAAAATAAAAAAATGTTGAAAATAGCATTAATTTCAAAATCTTTAACAATGACGTCACTCCTTGTATCTAAGTGTAGTGTTTTCCGTTCCGTTTTTAAAGATGGCCGCCATTCACTCTCCCTAGAACAGCTGTTGACAGTTTAACTGACAGTTAACTGGAGAAATCGTTTGCATGGATTTTTAAAAATTTCTTAGTTAAATAGTACGTTTATAGAAAAAAAATACTTTGGAAAACAGTGGATTTCCTCATTGTGAAGAGATGGGAAATCATTGAATGTGATTATTATGTATATACTTTGAAACAAAAAAACTATGTATGTACGTACGTACGCGAGTCAAAGTTTTTAATAAGCAATCTAACTAATTTTTCACATGTACTAAGTATACAAAATAAAAAATCTGCTTTTATCAGATACTGCTTTTTCAGCCGATAAACACTTGGGTGTCACAATTTATGTGTCAATATTTAAAAAAAAAAAATCTGAAAATTGAATTTTCTCATCTAATTTAATTTTAAAAATAGTTCGGCTTGCAAGAAATAATTTTGCAAATACCTAATATTTAAAACGAAACGTTACCGAAAAGATGTGCATCTCTAACTGAATAAACTTCCCTAAGTTGGTATTTAGTTCATCTCAGTCCCAATCTTTAGTAAAATCCACTACAAAAAAAGCACAAAAGGGAATCTAATCATTTAAAAAGCTTGTAATATTTTGTTGAAAATATTCAGCAGTAGGGGAAGACGGGTAGAAGTGAACCACTTTTTTCTTTTCTTTTTTTTTCTCGATATGTATGGTATATAAATTACTGAAATTTTAAGTGTGCAAAGGCACATTTGTGTAGATCACTGGAAAAAATGGAGAGTTTCCAATTCCTTATGGTTTGGCTGCTCCAGACCCACTAACGACATGGGGTACATTGGTTCACTTCTACCCATGCACGGGTAGAAGTGAACCAGCAGGTGGGTAGAGGTGAACCATTGAATGTGTGAACCAGATAATGTTTTTGGAATATAAACAAATGAAAATACGGGAGTTTTTATTTATTTTTTTATCAAGTAGTCGGTTAAATAAATGTATGTAAATTTTAAAACAGTTTAAAACTTTTTTTAAATCAACGTAAATTAAGACACGAAAACTGAACAACGAACTTATAATGGCAATGTCTTTTTTTCGTAGTGCCATAAAACTGTGGAGGTGGTAAATCATACGAACATCTTTGTAATGCACTGTTGAGATATCAGTAGGCACATCAGGAAGTATAAAAATATCCCTTCTTCCTTAGAAAACCCAATGCCCCAGTTGGTGCTCCCATCAGCATGTGCTATTTAAAGTTGACTCTCGGAAAGACCATCGCCGATGGAAAAGATTGACCGGCAGCACTAATAATCGTACAATAGGTCACAAGCGTTCTTCTTTCCGCACTCGTTACCTTTGGCGACATTTTTAAATGCCCTTTCTGCAATAACCTGTAATCAAGCTTTTTCCGGACTTAACCATTTCCAATGCGCTTTGCATTTGGTTATGGATAAATGCCCCAATTTCAGTTTTGCGTTTATAAACACGAGGCATCTGAAATAAAGTGTCGCAACTGTTTAAATATTGTAACAAATCATCAACCGAACAAAACCGGTAGAAGTGAGCCATGGTTCACTTCTACCCATCCTTTAATGGTTCACTTCTACCCGGGTGGTATAAAAAATAAACAAAATATAATTTAAGGTTTTAGAAGTAAATTTTTTTTTGTAAATTTGACTTAAAAGTGAATGTAATAAAATATTTCTTACCTTAAAAATAAAATAACAATCAAAATACTCTTCACGGATCGAGAAAAGGGTTCAGTATAAAAAACGCAAATATTTACTTTGTAAGTCGCAACTATGGTAATACCTACAACATAACCACAAGCGAAGATAGCCGCCGGCAACTGAAATGTTGGAAGAGCGCTTGCATATAGGCCCTCTTTTGACGAAATTTGGAAACATGGGACCATACGGTCAAAGCGTGGTGATAGATGGTTCACTTCTACCCATGGTTCACTTCTACCCTCCCTCCCCTACATATATTTTAGAAATCAAACATTCCCCATGGACGCATCACTAACTAAATAAACATCCTATTTTGAGGGCTAAATACTTCACGGTCCCAAAGTACCTACAATTTAATTAACGAGAATCAAAAAATTTCTGAAAAAGTATTCTGCCGGAAACTAATTTTGAATTCGAAACATTCCCGATAAACGTCGCATTTCTAACTGAATAAACTTCCCCGAGATAAGGATTCGGTACTCAGTGCATCTTGGTCCCAAAGTAAATATAACCATGAATCGATCCATCAATTGAAAGTGTAATATGAAAAAAAATTATTCTGCCAGAAACAAATTTTGAAACATTCTCGGTACGCGGCGCATCTCTAACCGAATAAACTTGCTTAAGTGGAGGAGTCAATGCATCTCAGTCCAAAAACAAGTATAAATTTGAATTCTGCTAAAAAAAATATGAACTACAATCAAATAATGATTTCTAATACTTTTTAAAAATAATCTATTTTTAAATGTGTTATTGATATCCCAACAGAGACAAAAAAATGTGAAACATCTAAGCGTTCACAGGGCTTATGACTGCATTGGCTGGTTTAAGTGGCACTTGACGTATTACAACATTCCCATTTCCGCCCATCATCTGAAAACCATATTATATATGACAAATTTCGAAACATCTAATTAGTATGAATTATCACACGTCATTTCACTTTAATGAGATTTTTCTCATGTGAGACATCTGTTGAAACAAATGCTAAGCTGTTGGGATATCAATAATATTTGATATTAGCCACGCATGGGTATAATCTAGTAATTTGTCTACAAGTATTTGTACACATTCAAAATGTTGTCTTTTGAAATATTTTACCGTATTTAAACTAATATTGAAACCGAAACATTCCCGGTAAACGGCCGGCATTTCCCAAACCCTTATTTTTAATAAAAACCCTGGCCCTTTT